>SNQJ01S0047063.1:18819-48390 GCA_010110895.2 Picea sitchensis | reverse complement strand
TTTTTCCAATCTCTGGACAAGACCAAATACCAAAAATTTTCTTGAACTATGAAAACGCAAAACTAGCTTAAGCATGCAACCAATAGTTAGGATATCTTCTACAAAGTTCAACCGAAAGGACGGTTTTACTTTGGGAGTTAACAGCCACGAGACCTCTAGATGGCCCCACCTCTATGAGACAGACCCTGATTTCTCCACCACTTACAAAATTTTGGGCACAAACTCAGTGGTCGCTAATTTCCATCTTCAGGATGGGCTGTTGTGTCATCTGGGCCATCTCTGCATTCCATCAAGCAAGTGCATGAAGCTGATTTGGGAAGCTCACTACATTTGGGTGGTAGGACACTTTGGCATCGAAAAGATAGTGGAATTGCTGCAAAAACATTTCTACTGGCTGAAACTTCGACAAGATGTCGGCAAGTATATCAGGTCCTACACCGCCTACACTATTTCCAAACTGACCAATAAGAAACATGGTTTGTACACCCCTATGCTTACTCTTGACAACCCGTGGGAATCTAACTCAATGGACTACATGTCGGGCCTTCCGTCCACCAAGAGGGGAAATGACTGTGTTTTTGTGGTTGTTGATCGCTTTTCCAAGATGGCGATTGTGTCCGCCTGCAAGAAGAGCATCATAGTAGAGGCCACTGCCAAGCTCTTCTTTAAACGAGTATGGGTACATTTTTGGATCCCACAAACCATTGTCTCAGATCGGGATAGTCGGTTCCTCAACACATTCTAGTCAAGCCTCTCGTCACTGTTGGATACTAAGCTCACCAAATCCATTGCCTTCCACCCCTAGACAGATGGCCAAACTGAGGTCGTCAATCGTATGATCATGCATATCCTATGCATGTAAAATTCCAAGCACCCCTGCACATGGGATGAGAGTCTTCCCTATGTCCAGCATAGCTACAACCGAGCCTTGCATAGCTCAATTATCCATAGTCCCTTTTAGGTGGGGTTGGGATTCCAACCATTGGGCCCCATGGATGTTGCACTACCCTTGGCGACCACCTTGACTGAATCTTCCCCTTCTCCACCTAAATCTGACAAAGCCACCCAGTTGATTGAACTCATCCATCACATCTGCCAACAGGTTCAGGATATTTTATAGAAGTCTAATGCCAAGTACAAGCAATGCCATGATCAACATCGGGCGCCACATAAGTTTCAGGCGGGCGACAAAGTGTGGTTACACTTGCAGAAAGAACGCCTTATAGGGCCCCATAGGAAGCTTCTCCCACTCCATTATGTGTCATACTCCATCACCAAGGTTATGGGTGGCAATTCTTTTGAGCTCAACATTCCTCCTTTCCTTGGCCTACACCCAATATTCAACGTGGCTCTCCTTTGGCCATATTTCCCACCATTATTGGACACCTCTGAGGTAGCAGAGTAGTTGACACCAACAGAGTTCAACCCTGACTGCATTCAACAAACATCCAATGATAATATTGTGGACACAAAGTTCAAGGGAACTAGACAACAAAGGATCCTGCATTATCGAGTTGTCAAAGCAAGGCAGCTCCTGCACCAAGTCAAGTGGCTCACCCGGGGCCAAATTCAACAGAAATTTCCTCATCTGATGGGAGAACTCAACGCAATGGAGACCATTTCTTCCTAAGGGGGGAGGATTGATCCAGATGGATTTTAGTGGCCTCTCACCTATTCCAACTGATTCATTTTGGTAGTTTTCCAATTTGGTAATTTTTTCCTAGTTTTTGGGTCCGTGACTTCCGAGGTCGTTTTGAAGCCCTAAATAATGTTTTTAGGGCTCGCCACAATTAGATAGTAAATAGAGTTAGATTTTGATGGCAACATGTGTATTCCTCAGATAGACCTTTCCTACGGGCTATCATGCACCTAAAACGGATATCGTATGAAAAAGTTACAATCCCTGGAAGTTGATGTACTAGTTTACCCCAACGGGGCCCACATGACTTTTGGCGCTTCATCTCCTAGGGTTAGGTTTTTGGATGTCTAGGGTTTTGGAATTCATGTTTATTGTAAAAAGGCCTTCAGAGCCTCATTGTAATCATCTTCTTGCGACTGAACGTAGTTGCCACATCTCTTCTCAAAGATAAGACGCCACCATTCCAACAAGCTTGTTTTTTGTTGCATTTTACAGTTTCAACTTATTTCCTTATTGAATAGAAACCAGTTTTATTGTATCTCTGTTATTTTGTGTTAAACATATTTTAATAATTTGTATTCATTTCGTTCTTCTCATAAAATACGGATCATTGGTATCATAGCGGTCTGCTCCTTGTCATTCTTAATGCACATCCCCAATGAAGTCAGGGTACAAAGAATTGAGTCTCAAGCTTGTTTCTCTTGAGGAAAAAATCTCTCGCACGCCCAAGCGACCTCTTATGGAAGAAGAAAAGAAAGATGATGAGACATGATATCCTTTCAAAATGTTGCTTGAGGAATCCCTCATGCAATAGAGGAATGAGATGCTGGATAATTTTTCACAAATCCTTCGGTGGCTACCAACATGCGACACATCTTCTTTGAGCTGAGGCGTCACCCCCTTCAAGGTAAAAATCAATTTTTATATTCCTATATTTGAAGGTTAGATAGATGCAGATGCTGTAGAAAAATGGTTGAATCTACTAGAAGGGTATTTTTCTATCCATAACTTTTCGAATAGAGAAAATATTACTTTTGCGCTCATCAAAGTCGTTCCCCATTTCAGATTGGTGGGAAAATTTCTGTGAGCAAAAGGAAATAGAGGAACCCTCATTATTTACAGTCGTGACCACCTGAGAATCATTCAGAGATGCTATTAAGGAAAAATACTACCCTCTCGAAAGTTATGACGACTTGTATACAAAATGGACCACACTGTGGCAAGAAAGAAACCAAGGAGTGTCAGAGTTTACAAATATCTTTCATACCTTGTGCACCAAGCTGGCTATCAAAGATTCGGAGTGACATCTGGTGCTCAAGTATCACGGAGCTCTACATAGATACATCCAAATCGAAATAGAATTTCTAGACATCTCGTCCTTAGGCATGACCTATCGATATGCTATCAAAATCAAGCAGAAGCTCAAACAAAAGATGTGGAAATTTGGACCTGGAAACCCCTCACAGCAAAAGCCAGGAAAGGGCGGCCCCAACCTGCAGATCAAAGGACAGAGAAAATATGGACAGTATCAGGACAACCAGTCCAAGCCGCAAGCAAAGAAGGACACCAGAAAGACAAATAAATATACTGGGAAGTGGTGCGACTTCCATAAGATCCCTTGGCATAACACTACTGATTGTCGCTCAAAGGAGTCATTGGTGGCCGAAGTGAAATCCTTTGAATCAAATGCGAGTTCCGACTCTGATTTATAACTAGAAAGGGGAAGATGGATCATTGACGTGGAACCCATTGCCACCGTTGCTACCACCTAGATCCATCTTGGTGAACCAGATGAGCCATAAGAAGGCGATCACCTTTTCCATTCACAGATGTGGGTAAAATGCACCCTGTTGCACTTCATCGTTGATAGCGGTAGCCAAAATAACCTCATCACAATAGAGGTCGTCAAGTGGATAGCCCTGTCGAAAACACCGCACCTGCAACCTTACACCATTGGATGGCTTCACCAAAGAAGCAATCTCCACGTCAGCCAACAGTTTTGACTGTCGTACGACATCAAGCCCTTCAAAGACGAGGTATTCTGTGATGTTTCTCCTCTCGAATTTTGTAATGTTCTTTTGGGCCAACCTTATTTATGAAAACGTCATGTTGTATATGAGTCTAGGCCTCGTAGTGTTATTATTACTTTTAATAGGAAATTGTACAGGGTACCTAAGGCAGTCCTACCTAGTGTTATTTCTTTGATCTCTGCCAAGCAATGCAGGAAGGTCATCTCTTAGACCTGGGAAATTTGTCTTGTTTGTGATTCGCTCTCAGAGTGAGAAAAATATCGCAGCCACATCTAGGGCCTCCGCGACCGATCTCTCCACACAACAGAAGAAAGTGGATAAGGTCGTGGAAGAGTACTCAGATATCTTCTCCTCTCCTACCGGGGTACCTCTGCACTGCCAGGTCAAGCATTCCATCGATCTGACCCCCGACGCACCTCTATCCAATGAGCCAGTCTACTGTCGCTCTCTGCTAGAAAACAAGGAGATCAAGAGGTAGATCCAAGAACTGCTCCACAAGCGGCACATCCATCCCAACTCATCGCCTTGTGGAAGCCCAATCGTGCTGGTGCAGAAGAAAGATGATACCTGGCGACTCTGCATTGATTACCAAGACCTGAATAAAATCATAGTCTGGAACTGGTACCTGATTCCCCAAATCGACGACCTCCTTGATCAGTTCATAGGGGCCAAATACTTCAGTAAGATTGATGTAAAGTCTGGCTACCACCAGCTCCCAATAGAAAAGACATATGTATGGAAGATCGCCTTCAAGTCAAAAGAAGGTCTTTTTGAATGGTTGGTCATTGAAATCATCCATCATAGTGATTGTGTTCTCGGTATATACATGATCAGATATATCTCGACATATACTTGTGTGGCACATGGTGTTGATCATGGAATTGCTTGTACTTGGCATTGGACTTTTGTAAAATATCTTGAACCTATTGGCGGATGTGTTGGATCCGCTCAATGAACCAGGTGGCTTTGTCAGGTTCATTTTGAGCATGGGATGAGTCTTCCTAGGTGGTTGCAAGGGGTAGTGCAACATCCATGGGACCCAATGGTTGAAATCCCAACCCCTATGGAAAGGGGTTGTGGGTGGTTGAGCTATGTATGGATCTGTTGTAGTTGTGTTGAACATATGGAAGACTCTCATCCTATGTGTGGGGGTGCTTGGAATTGTACATGTGCAAGATATGCACGATTATTCAGTTGGCGACCTTGGTTTGGCCATCTATCTCGACCAGAGGCTTGACCAAAATATGTTGAGGAATCGACTGTCTCGATCTGAGATAATTGTTTGTGGTATCCCAAAATGTACCCACATTCATTCAAAGAAGAGCTTGGGAGTGGCCTTCGTTGTGATGCTCTTCTTTCAGGCGGCCATAATCACCATCTTGGAAAAGTGATCAACAACCACAAAAACAAAGTAATTTCTCCTCTTGGTTGGAAGGCCCAACATGTAGTCCATTGAGATGGATTCCTAGGGCCTATCAGGAGTAGGTAGAGAGGTGTACATGCCTTGTTTCTTAGTGTCTGGTTTAGCAATAACACGAGCAGTGCAGGGCCTAATATACTTGCTGACATCCTGTCGAAGTTTCGACCAGTAGAAATGTTGTTGCGACATTGTCACTGTCTTTTCTATGCCGAAGTGCCTTGCCATCCGACTGTAGTGGGCTTCCCAAATCAACTTCTCTCGCTTGCTTGATGGAACACAGAGATGGGCCAAATGACACAACAACTCATTCTGAAGATGGAAATTAGTGATAATTGTGTTTGCGCCCAATATTTGGTAGCTGGTGGCGAAGTCAAGATCTTTCTCATAGAGGTGGGGCCATCTGGAGGTCTTGTGGCCGTAAGAGTCTAGCATCATGGTGAGTGTCGTGACTAGAGGTTGACTAAGGAAATCAAGTACACAGTTGGTACTTTCTGTCTTATACTTGAGGTTGAGGTGGAACTGTTGCAAGTATGTGAACCACTTTTGATGGCGGTCATTTTGCATTTTTCCTTGTGTATGCATGAACTGCATCGACTTATGATCAATGTGGATGACTATCTCCTTCCCAAGAATGTAATGTCTCCACTAGTGGCAAGATTTCACAATGGAGTACATTTATTTGTCGTAAGTAGGGTACTTACGGATGACATCCGATAGTGTCTCACTATGATAGGCCACGGGGTGGGCGTGCTAAGTGAGAATTGCGCCCAAAGCATAGTCTTAATTATTTGTCTTGATCTCAAAGGGTTGTTGTAGGTCAGGTAATGAAAGAACTGGGGCTAAGCATAAGCGTTGCCTCAAATAATCAAATGGTTTCTATTAGGACAAGACCCACACAAAATTTTCCTTACCACCATCCCTGGTTACTTGGCTGAGGGCCCATGCAATATGGGAGAATCTCAATACGAACCTGCAATAGAAATTGACAAGGCCTAAGAAGCTTCAAAACTCAGTGAGTGTGGTTGGGGCTGACCAATCACAGATGACCTGGATCTTGGTTGGATCCACATGCACACCATGCTCTTCAACAATGTATCCTAGCTACTGGACCCCGTCCATGTCGAAGGAACATTTTTCCAAGTTGGCATATAACTTATGCTACCGCAGAGTGTGCAAAACTTGTTGAATATGCTGCAAAGTTTCCGCCCAAGTCTTGTTGTAGATGAATATGTCATCTAGATACACCACTACAAAAGAATTGGTGAAATACCACAAGATATTGTTCATCATCCTCATAAAAGTTGTTGGGGAATTTGTCAAACCAAAGGGCATGCCCAACCATTCAAAAAGACCTTCTTTTGACTTGAAGGCAATCTTCCATACATTTGTATGCTCTATTGGGACCTGATGATAGCCATACTTTAGATCAATCTTACTGAAGTATTTGGCTCCCTTGAGATGATAAAGGAGATCGTCGATTCGAGGAATCGGGTACCGGTTTCTGACTAATTTTATTTAGGGCTCGGTAATCAATGCATAGTCGCTAGATCCCGTCTTTCTTTTGCACAAGCATTATTGGGCTTCCACAAGGTGATGATTTGGGTTGGATGTGCCTCTTTTGGAGAATTTCTTGGATCTAATGCTTGATCTCCTCATTTTCTAATAGAGAGTGGCGATAGACTAGACCATTGGGTAGCGGTGTGTCGGGGGTCAGATCGATGCAATGCTTGACCTGACAGTGCATAGGTATCCCAACAGGTGAGGAGAAGATGTCTTTGTATTCTTCCATGACCTTATCCTCTTACTTTTTCTACGTGGAGAGGTAAACCACGAAGGTTGTGGATGTGGATGCAATATTTCACTCACTCTAAGAGAGAATCACGAACAAGACAAACTTCCCACCCTGAGAGATGACCTTCCTACATTTCTTGGCATAGATAAAGGAAATGACACTAGGTGGGACTACCTCTGGTATCCTATACAATTTCCTGTTCAAAGTAATAATAACACTGCAAGGCCTAGACTCATATACAACATGAAGTTTCCATAAATAAGGTTGGCCCAAAAAAACATCGCAAACTTGAAGGGGAGAAACATCACACAATACCTGATCTTTGAATGGATTGATGTCATACGACAGGTGACACTATTGGTTGACACGAAGATTACTTCCTTGGAGAAGCCATCCGATGGTGTAGGATTGCAGGTGCAACATTGTTGGTAGGGCCAACTGTTTGACGACCTCCACTGAGAAGAGGTTCTTCTTGCTACCTCTATCAACGATGAAGTGCAGCGATGTGCCTTTCACCTACACCTGTGAATGAAAGAGGCACTCACCTTCCTCTGGCTCATCAGATTCACTGGGCTAGATCTTAGTGATAGTAACGATGGCATTGGGTTTTGCATCCATGATCCATCTCCCCTTTTCTGGTTCTGACTCAGAGTCGGAACCTGCATCTGATTCAAAGGCTTTCACCTCAGCCACTAATAACTTCTTTGAGAGACAATTAACTGTGTTATGCCATGGGCTCTTATGGAAGTCGCACCACTTCCGAGTATCTTTCTTCATCTTTCCATTGTCCTTATTTCAAGGATGTGTCAGATTAGAAGTTGATTAGAAGAAAATTTATGTGATAAATTTTATTTTTGCAGAAAAAAAAAAGAATAACCATGATATTTAGAAAACTTGTCAAATAAATTTACCTGGGCTCTAAATTCATAAAGTCGATTCTTTATTAAATTCATAAAATCAATGCAAATTAAAATGTAAAATTGATTTGCTCAAATGGCTAAACACACATTTAACCCTATCCAAATATAGATCTGCTAGAAAGGGAGAAATAGCGAGACTTAGAGAACCTAAAGGGAGGTGGATAGATTAAAATGCACATGTTCAAGTGTTCATGAACGTTTCTCACATCGATTGTTGAAGATGGAATAAAGCTCTACGGAAATAAATTCTAATGTTTTTTCTTTGCATTTTATCGTTCCATTTTCATTGTAGTTTCCATTTCAATTGTCTTTTAAGAATTGGAAATACTCCTCTGCTAATTGTAGTTCATTGTCGTTTCCATTACAATTGTATTTTAAGAATTGGAAATACTCTGCTAATTGTACAAGCTCTGGTTTGTTAATGAAATTTTAAAAAACAAAAGGGCTTAGCAAATGAGAATATTTAGCACACTTGTGAAGTGAATCTTCTTACATCCGAATTCATTAAATCAATGCAAATAAAAGTGGTGTAAACCAAAAAAAATTCTTGCCAAAACTGAAAAGATGCATTTTTCAACTTTAAGCCCATCCCAATACAAATTTGTTAGAGAGACTAGGAAAATAACCAGACTCGGTGCAACTAACGGGAGTGGACAAAGATAAAATGTGGGCATTCAACTTTTCCCGATATCTTTTTTACATCGAATCCGGCTGGCTAAAGAGCAAGATGAGATTGTTGCAGATGGAGTCAAAGATCTATTTAATTAATAAAAATGTCCTTTTGACATTCTGTTGCAAAAAATTTCACTCGGGATGAATTTATCCCAAAGTATTTGTAGGCACCACGAAGATTTAAATATTTGGTTGGTTAAATAATTCGTATAAAGAAAGATGAAAAGGCTTATCAAACCAGAGAATTTTGCAGGCGTATGGAGTAAATCTTCTCTAAAAACCCGAATTAAAATGTACATGTACAAGCTGAGATCTTTCTCACATCGAATCTTTTAAAAATAAGCTTGTTGCAAACAGAATAAAGCTATCCTTGATTAATAAAGATGTCGTTTAACATCCTGTCACAAAATAATTCACTCACAATGAATATATCCCCAAATATTTGTAGTCGCGACGAATATTTTAAAGATTTGTTTTTTCGTAAAATGAAAAATGGAAAGGCTTACCATTACCAAACCAGAGATTTTAGTAGATGCGTGAAGTGAAAGTTTTCTAAAATCCGAATTGAAATGTACATGTTCAAGTTTTCCTGCGATCTTTCTCCCGTTGAATCTGTTAAATATGTGATTTTGCAAATGGAATAAAGCTCTATCTAATTAATAAATATCTCCTTTGACATTCTGTTACAAAAGACTCCGCACAAGATGAATTTATCCCCAAATATTTGTAGGTGCTAAGAAAATTTAAAGATCTGGTTAGTTTAATAATTCGTAAAAGACCTTGGCGTTCAATCTGCATTCCAAAGATCAATATGCATTCTGACCGCCAGAATCTTTATCATGCCCCGTTAGGCAATCTAACACAGTGGTTGCAATTGGCGAGAAGGGATCCATCTATATGGTCGGGGAATCGATCTTGACCAAGCTCTTATTATGAATGAGTAGACCAGAATAGGTTTATGATAAGTGGGAGATCAAAATTCAAATGGACGCAGGGAGGGGGCATTTTTCATTAAAACTAGGCAGAGATTATAATGGGCGCGCTCATATTCAAATTCAAATTTACCATGATGTTGCAGTCCCCTCAGGCTTCACAGCTTACGGAACTGACAATGTTTAATGCTAGTAGGTCCGTGTGTATTGGATTGCAACCATCTGCAAACGGCGAAAACGGCGAGAGTAAAGCAAATAGAGACGGCGTTTGGATTAGGAACGAGCGAAAATTCATTGCCAGAATCTTACAAAGGAGAAGAGGTCGGAAAAGGTACCTGAATGCATGGCATGGTATGGCACTGGCACCATGCGAGAGTCCAAATGATTGGGCTCCTGCATGGTGGATACACATCCATAGAGAACTAAATGCATTGGTAGGGCATAGTTATAATTATATCATATGTAAGTTAACTTGGGAGCGCAAAAAAATGGGCTTGAATTAGGCTAAATTTTTATAGGTAATTTGAGTTTGGCATGGATCGAAGTTTCATCCATTTAAGAACCTTATTTTAGGAGTTTTGTTCCATTTTAAACCAACCCAGATACTACTTGGAAATAATGGGCTTGAATTAGGCTAGCTTTTCAGGGGTAGTCTGAGTTTGGCATGGATCAAAGTTTCATGCATTTCAGAACCTTATTTTAGGGGTTTTGTCCCATTTTAAACCAACCGAGATACTACTTGGAAATAATGGAGTAAGCACCAGTTCCTTGTGTCAGTTCTAAAAGTCAGTTCGTAGTTGAAAGTCTAGTTGTCTTTGGTTTGCATGTAACCGACTCAGTAGAGTCTTTTCTTATTTAAGAATGTAATCAATCTTCATTAAATAATAGAGAAGTGAACGTAACCTCACTCACTGCTTGTGTTTGTTTCACATATTTTATCTTGATATGAGTATTACAGTGCAGAAAGCCTTCAAGATTTCCGCACCCGAGTCACGCGTGAGGTGCGGACTCCATGCACTCAATTAACTCGTGAGGTGAGGAAACGTTTTATAGTTGTGCAGATTGGATAAGAAGAGGCCGCGTGCATTTGGTTCAGAGGAGGCCGATTTGATTATAGTGTGAGTTTTGGAACAGGTCGTGAAGGCCGATCCCCTTATATTTTTTTTTGCATGCGTGAAGGTTATGGTTTTTTTTTGCATGCGTGGAGTTTTAAACCTTTTATTAAAGTGGATTGTAAAGGTGTAGTTTGCATGGAATTAGCATGTGGAGCAGTGGAGTGGAGTAATAAAGTTTATTAAACTTTATTATGATAGTTTCATAATAGTGGAGTTATTTATCTTTTTTATTATTAAAACTGAATGTATGTGGAGTTTAAACTTTATATGGAACATAAAGTTACTAGCATACTTCCTAAAAAGGAGATTGAGAATGAAATAATGAAAGTGAAAATAAATAAATCTTATAAATAAAAGCTTGTAAAATAAATAAAACTTATAAATAGAATCTACTTAGAAATCAAATTACCAATGTAAAATATTATTATTCCAAGTTATGATGTATAATAATATTTTAACTTTATGAATTTAGTTTCAATTTTTTTAAAACTTTTATAGGGTGTAGTAATTTATTAAAAATATTTTTTGTTTATAAATCTTAATTATATTAATTATGAATCCATAATTTAAATGAATTTATGTTCATCTTCAATATATTTAAAGTTATTGTTTATAAAATTAAATATCTTTATGTCATCGTGAATAATTTTGATTTATTATTGATAAGGATTGAATCTCTAACCTTAACACAAGTTTGTAGTGTGTATATACTCAAAAATATTTTTGTATGAAGTAAAGTGATTATAGTTAATTCTTCTTTATAAATCTAAATATATGCTTTCCAAGGAGAAAATGATTATGATTTATGATGCACACTTATATTGTTTATACATTTAAATATCATTGTCTTGGCATTGTTCTTTTGTGATGCATTTTTTTTATAATAATAATAATAATATAATTATAATAATAATAATCCATTTTTAAGGTCATCAAACACCAAATTGGTAAAGTCTAAGGAGGTATACATACCCTACTCACCCCCTTCCTAACTATCATTTTGTCTGAATCAAAATTGTTTGTCAAAATTGTTTGTTAGTGATGCATGTTTTTCATTGTTTATAAATTCAAACTATATAATTTGGTTAGTCTATGTTCCTTTCATAAACTAAAGCTCTCATGAGCTGAACATTAGTTAGTTTTATACATGCTATGCACAACTTACAATTTATTTTGATCCTCAAGAGGATTAATTAAAATAATAACCTTCCTATTTAAATCCCACTTTTGGTCCTAGAACTTCTTTAAGTATGAGTAGTATAAGAAATCATGTTTGTTCATATAAAGTATTTGGAGGAAGAACTCCAAAATATTTTCCAATGTCTTCACATACACCTTATCCACCTATAAATGATGTCTTTAACATATATTGGAGGGTATAAGTGTAATGTATCGCATGTCTTTTAAACTCTAAGAATTGTGCCTCTCGTTAGTATTTGCCTATCAACAATTTTCTTATCGACAAAATATGATCAAATCATGTAAAGCATGAAAACTGTCTACTGCAAAATATTTTGGTCATGTATAAGGAAAATAATCAATTTATGATTATTCTTTGACTTAAAAGTAAAAGAACTGTTTACTATAAAATATTTTGGTGATGTATAATGTATTTACTGAGAAATAATTATTTTATGATTATTCTTTGACTTGTGATAAGTTTCTATTTTTCTTTAAAAAAAATATATATTTTATTTTCTACCATGTTTTTGGTTTTTATATAAATAATATATTAACATGTAGCAAATTGTACTAATTTGCAAATTTATGTACAAGATAACTGAAATCATGAACACCTATTGTTCTGGGTCAACCTTTAACGACATGAAAGGTCGAGAATGCTATGATTAAATCATTTACATATTGTTTCTTATTAGTACCTGACGGTTCTTATTAGTCCATAGTTTTAGCTTACTTAGTGATAGCCAACCCCCATAAATCAAGTTGGTTTGGTTGGGAGGAAGACTTCGTTACAACACTATTATGTCATGATTTTATTTCTCCTCTATCCTGTCAGAGTTTTATGTCTCCTCTTCAAGCGAAAGATCTCATTCATTGCTACGATGGTCCAAGAAGGTTTTCATTCCTTCCTTGGCTTAGCGTGGAAGTTCTTTTACTTTGTATTAATTCATTCAACTTTGTAACCATTTATGTTGTTTTCTCAAAATGTTTATTATTTTTATTAAAATTTAAAAATCTCTTTTTAATTATGAAAAGTGTCTATTATTTTTATTAAAAAAACATTTTTAAATTATTCATTTATATGGAAGTGATGAGAGTAAATATCACTCATTGTGAACTATAATGCATTATTGTTTTTAGATTTGTCATTGGTTTGAACTATAATGTATTATTGTTTTTAGATTTGTGAAACCTTTACAATTTAATTTAAAAAAAAAAAAAATCATTGAACAAAAATACTCTTATGACCATATAAATTAATTTTCAATCATATTAATTTAAGCCCCTACACAATCATTGTAGTCTAATAAGATATTACAATGCTGCAATTGATGCTTTAGTCTAATGATAATGTTGCATTTGCATCTGGATGGCTTCTCATAATCTTGAGCATAAATTATGTTGTGCAACACTCCTGCACATTAGATCAAGTTTTAAAGCGATGTAAGTGGAAATGTTGATTGAATGTTTAGAATCCATAATTCCAACACCAGAGAATATGGATACATATCAGTGTAAATACTCGCATTCAATCAGGTCGCTAGGAGTAAGTGCATCTCGTTGTGTCATAATCTGATCAATCATGAATCAAGGCGTTACCTAATAGTTATGTTCTACAATTCAACTTTCAAAGGTAATTTGTAAATGTCATATTTTTTATTCTCTAGAATATTTGCACATGTTGGCATATGTATTTATTCCCTGAAATATTTGAATGCATTTGCTATCTAAGTTCATTGTATTTTAATTTGTTTTATAGTGATAACTCAAATTTCTAAATATTTGCTTCATTTCGTTTACACATTTTCATGATTTTTGAAACTATTTCAAGTATATTTTAATGCGTTCAGGAAGTGTAAGTTATGAAATATAAACGGATTCATATTTTGAGTATTCGAAAGAAGCCTGTATTAGGCCATTGAGAAAACATATCAAAAGAAAGAGCTAAGTGGAATTATATATTCAGATGATAAATTTCAAGCGAATTTGAATAGATACTAAATCTAATAAAGAAAATGTATCCTCAAATCTGATAAAGAAAATGTATCCCAACACTCTTTTTTTTTATGTTTATAACTACATTTGACACTGCATATTGAAATCAAACTACAAAATACCCATCACTATATTATAAAAGAGGGGCGTATGACACATATTTTTTGTTACCTGGCTTAATCCTTTGTAGTATGTTTTAGCTAAATCTACTCTATCGCATATTCCTGGGATAGAAATTTCGATTGTTGCTGATAATCATAGCTACAATCAGTAATGGAAACATGTAATGAACCCTCTTCTCTTTCTATCCTAACTGTGACTTGCAATAGTTGCAGGTATTGTATATTCTTCTCTTTTTATCCTAACCGTGACTTGTAGTAGTTGCAGGTATTGTATATACCGAGGGATGCAAAAAAATGCAGATTTGGTTGCAAACTTGTTGGGGAATGTCATACCCTATTCTGCAGTTGGGTATTTCTAATCTCTTTACCCAAATCTCATTTTTGTTTTCCACTAGTTTTATCTGCGACTTTTCATTGTTCGGTGTTTTTGTTCAATGGATGTCAGCTTCCTTTATGCAGCTGGGTATTTCTCATCTCTTTACCATTTTTCTTCTTGGATTTTGTTTCTCCCATGAATTCTCCCAAATGATCTCTGGCACGAAATATAGCTTGTCAAATGATTGCATTCCATCAGATAAATTCAACAAATGCAATACGTACTATGCACTGGACTATAATATGGAGCTTGTCAGATGATTGCATTCCATCAGAGAAATTCAACAAATGCAGTATGTACTACGTACTAGACTATAATACGGCGGTGTAATATCCATGAGATTTCAACATTTAATACAATAGAAAGATCAAGCAGATTTACAATGTCATCTAGATATTGATCAATCCATTTTTCATCCCATTTTGCTATAGGAAACCCGAGATCCCCAACTAAGGATTTTAGATCAGTATGCAGTGAGAACAAGATTTCCATGGCTTGTAGTATCCATGTCAGATCTATAAAAATTTTTAGCGTATTCATCTTGAGCTGCTCTAATCTTTCTTCTAAAACAATCTCAAAACATGTCACTATTTGATTAAGCCTTACAGAGGAATTGAATGATGCTTACCAATAAAAATTCTAAAATGATTTTCAAAGAATCCAAAGAACGAGAACATCGAATGACCATCATGCAAGCGACTCATGGTCAGATGAAGGTCTGACTCCTGTAACAGTTGAAAAGATGAAAATGCAACAATATGTAGAAAAGGTCTTCAAACTAAAAACAAAGTGTTTGAGCCAATATTTCTCGAGGTGAACCAAAGGTTCAGAAGCACAAAACATAAACACTATGTTATGCACTTCTAGACTATGTTATGATCTGTCCCTTCAGACTTTGATAAAAAAATTCCATTGTGAAGATGTTATTATTATCTAATGGACAATTGCTGGACAATTGCTTGTAAAATGAAAATCCCAACAATCCGCTCAAACACACAAATTGGAAACCTGCATCCAGAGAGACATGAAAGATTGGTCAATAATCATAGATTACCTGGTATTACATATCATTAACAATAAATCTACAAGGTTGATCAAATTTAAAAAAAAAATTAGCAGTATCATAAGCAATCACTTGTTAAAAATAGAAAGATATTGAATAAGGGTGCTTCTTAGATCTCCTGTGTGGAAATCGGGTATAAAAAACAACTAAATACACTATAATAATGTGTTTCTCATAAAGAATTCTTATAAAACAAGAAGTTACCTCCATTCTACTTATCCTTTGGCATTTCTACAAATGGTGCCAAAGAAAAAGAAAAGGGAAAAAAAAGTGGTGGACTGACCAACCGAATAGAAAGTTAAATGAACAACTCAATCACCTGCAACGAATGAATATTGTTCACTCATAAGCATGGTCGAACTTGTCGGACAAAAACTCCACTAAAATTACCAGAAGATAGGCATGCAAAATTCTTCAAATGACCTTCACAAGCTCAAGGATTGTACATACATCGCTTACTGGATATATGTAGTATTATTGAGCACTCAAACCTTAAAATTGAGAAGAAGTTTGGTCATTTAAGTTTATTTAATATTTTTTACTTTTAATTTCCCAATACCATGGGCCATGGAGCCATCTCCACTCATATTTTCCAGACTTCTCGAGAATACAAAACCAGATTTAATTTTCTCTATCATAAAAAATCAAAGATTCTCCTTAAAAAAAAAGTCCATATTCCCCATAAATCGTTGAGGATTCAAGCATTGCAGCCGATTAATTTTGTAAAGAGTATTATTTCTCTGAAAGCATGTCCATAAAGAAACTGTGCTTACCAACACAGATTATCCGAAAACAAGACTAAGATTACAGTGTTGTAGCTCTAGAATCCTCATATCTTTCGGTGAATGGTCCTCAAAACCTTGTATTTCACAAGATGACTACGACTTCACAACGTAAGGAGGTCGATTGAGCTGGTTTTAGATGGACGGATATATTTTAACTGTGGAAAAATTCAGAGTTTGAAACGATGGCCGTTGCATTGTTTAGATCTCATTCCTTTGCGAATCATCACCTGTCCAATAGATTGGAATCGATCACCACTTTTTGTTCTAGTCCCGTAGCTTGTTCGGCTCTTTCATACGCTTCCCCTACATAAAAAATGCATCAGGTCATCACCGAATTCTTAGCAAAAGCATACGAACAAGCCTCACAGTGGAGGCAAAGGATATCTCTGTCAGTGAGAAGAGCGAGAAGCATGTACCCACAAGTGGGAAGCACACGGATTTGAAGAAAATTATGATCTTGGGGGCCAGACCCATTGTCATAGGCCAAGCCTGTGAGTTTGATTACTCTGGAACTCAGGCATGCAACGCCTTTAAGGAAGAAGGTTACAAGGTCATTCTAATTAACTCTAATCCTGCCACTATTATGACAGATCCAGATTTGGCCGACAGGACATATATTACCCCCATGACCCTAGAATTAGTAGAGCAAGTCCTGGAGAAGGAGAGGCTCGATGTGCTCCTGCCAACTATGGGGGGGCAGACTGCACTGAATCTGGCAGTGGCTCTGGTGGAATGGGGAGCCTTGGAGAAATACAGTGTGGAGATGATAGGTGCCAAGTTGGATGCAATCAAGAAGGCATAGGACAGGGAGTTGTTCAAGAAGGCAATGGATAAGATTAGAGTGAAGTCCCCCCCCTCTGGAATAGAGACTAATTTGGAGGACTACTTTAAGATAGAAGAATCTATTGGGGAATACCCACTTATCATCTGCCCTGCTTTCACACTTGGAGGCACAGGTGGGGGGATTGGTACTCATAAATTCTCGTGTTTGTAACTAGTCGCACTGCCACCGCCATCACCGCTCAGTTAAATACAACCATTTTAAATAAAACAAAGTGGGGCGCTAGAAAATTGCAGATAGATTTGACATATCTTTAAATGAACTCACCTTCTCACCTGTTTTCTTGTTTCTTGGTGCGGGAGGACATGTACAGGTGTACAAAGGTGGTTTTGGATGATGATTTTAATAAACCCGTCAACCAGTTGACAGGTTTTCTACAAAACCTAACAATAAAGAATGCCTTCGACATAATTAAAAGTGGGTTTTAATAAACTATTAAAGTGGGTTTTATTTTGAAGTTTATTAAAAGTGATTTTTTTCATAGTGGATATCTTCTATAAAAAGGCGAAGAGGGAGTTATAAGTTTTTTTTTTAAAAGTGGATATTTTGGATATTAAGGTGTATGCATAATTTAAAGGTTGATATATGCATGTGAGGTGGTGTTTTTTATTTAAAGGTGGATGCATGCATGATTTAAGCTGAGAACAGAGGTAGAGTTGGTTCAGTGAATCTGAAGGCAGAGTGACGGATTGCTCAGCACAGGAGAAAACTCGACATAAAGTTGCATATCCTTGGTGATTCACTTGCAGAGACTAAATTACAGCGATGGAAAATCCGCTGGCAGAGACCTACCCCAACGAAACCAACAAGTTAGATGGTTCGAATTTCATTAACTAGAAATTCAAGATGCAGACACTCATAGAAGGCTATGGTGTCTGAAACATTGCGAAGGGAACTGAACTGAAACCTGATGCAGCTGCCGGTGCAACAACAACACAGATCCAAGACTAGGAGAAGAGTAAAAACAAGGCAAAGGTATTGTTTCACATGTCAGTTAAAGATATCATCATTCCACATATTAGAGAAGCTACAACTTCTACTGCAACATGGAGAACACTTAAAGCATTGTATGAAACTAGAAACACAAATCACATTTTGTTTCTGAAAACTAAATTGTTAGGCATTAAAATGGATGGAAATGAATCTTTTCATTCATTTTTGGGTCGTATTAAAGAGGTGAAAGACAAGCTAGTAAATATAGGGGAAACAGTTTCCAACACTGACCTGGTCACTATTACCTTAAATGGTATGCTAGAATATTATCATATGTTCATAACAGGTCTCACAGCAAGGGAGAAACCTCCCATGTTTGAAGAACTGACAGGTATTTTTTTGCAAGAGGAAGAGAGGCATGGGAATCTGAAGCCTCAGAATAAAGATTTGGCACTGTGGTCAAATAAGAGATTTGCGAGAGGGAGATCAGGAGAAAGAGGCAGAGGAGGAAGTTCATGGCAGAGAGGAGGTTCATGGCAGAGAGGCAGTTCATCATAGAGAATACAATCTCCAAATAAAGGTATGCAATCTGATAGGAATGAGTCAAAGAGTTGTTTTTATTGTGGTTGACCTGGACATATTGTTAAAGACTGTCATAAGAAGAAGAGTGATGAGGCTAGGAATAAACCTAGAACACATTCATGTCATTATGAAGAAAAATTGTCAAATCATGATCTCAGATTATTTATTGCTAGTGATGATATTGATAAACCCCCAAATTTTGAATCACGGGATCTTAGGTTGTTTGTTTATAACGTTGCTTTATCTGCTAAAATGAATGATTCTGATGCCTGGTTTGTGGATTCCGGAGCATCAGTACATATGACTTGTAATAAAAATTGGTATGCTAATTTTAAAGAAACGCAGAATGGTGCTAGCATATATCTTGGAGATGACCGCGCTCATCAGATCAAGGGATATGGAGACATTCCTGTGACATTGCCGAATTGTACTGTTCATCAAATTTGGAATGTAGTGTATGTGCCAGGAATAAAGAAAAAATTGATCTCTGTGTCCACCATTACAGATGAGAACTTGAAGGTTGAATTCTTCAAGAATCATTGCATAGTGAAGCATCTGCTGGACCACTTCCAAAATGTTGCAACGAGAGTCAGAGCAGGAGGCCTATACAAACTTTATGTTACCAGCAAAGCACATCATGCACTGACTTCTGCAACTATGCCAACAGATATTCTTTGGCATCAAAGGTATGGACACATCAATCATCCTGATTTATTGTTATTACAGAGAAAAAATATGGTTGAAGGACTTCCCATGTTAAAGAATGAGAATGTTGTGTGTGATGGATGTGCATTAGGAAAGATGGACAGAGATGAATTCCCCTCTAATCTTGATAAGAAAAAGAGAGATGTGTTAGATCTTGTGCATACTGATGTTTGTGGGCCTATGTAGACTAGGTATTTAGGAGGTGCATTTTACTTTCTGTTACTTATTGATGATTGAACAAGATACACATGGGTTTACTTCCTTAGACAAAAAAGTGATGTTTTTGAGTACTTTAAGGAATTCAGAACCATGGTGGAAAAGCAGATAGGAAAATCCATCAAAATCCTCCGTTCAGATCAAGGGGGAGAGTATAAATCAGGGGACTTCAACAAATTGCAAAGATCATGGAATAGTACAGAAGTTTACAGTACCTCACACTCCACAACAGAACTGAGTCGCTGAAAGGAAAAAGAGAACTTTGGTAGAGTGTGCACGCAGTATGATGAAAGGTAAGAATCTCTCAAATGCATTTTGGGTCGAAGCCATAAATACTGCAGTTTATTTAAAGAATAGAAGTCCAACAAGGTGTCCTGATAATGTTATTCCTTTCAAGGCCTTGTATGGTTCCAAGCCTGCAATTCATAATTTGAAAGTATTTGGGTGTAAGGCCTTTGCTCATATTCCAAAGGAGAATAGGAGGAAATTGGATGCTAAATCCATTAAATGTATTTTCATTGGGCACTGTTATGAATTTAAAGCATACAAATTGTTTGATCCTGCTACTCACAAAGTATTTGCAAGTAGAGATGTAATTTTTCATGAGAAGGAAGCAGGAAATCATGATGACAACATTCATGAGGAATGACAGAGACTTCTTGATGAAGGAGTTAAAGAAGAGCAGTAGCAGCAACAACCCACACAACAACAACCATCCCTGCAGCAATAGAAGCAACAACAACAAGAAGGACTCGGTGATATGGACAATTCAAGCAGTCACAGTTCAGCTAGATGTGAAGACAGATCTTCACAAAGTGGGGAGGAAGATAATCAGTTGAGAAGAACTTCACGACAGATTCGACTTCCTGAGAGGTATAAAGACTATTCCCTAATGAGCAGTATTTCAAATGTCATAGAACCCATGAGATTTTATGAAGCTAATGAACATGATGAAGGGAGAAATGTAATGGAGGAAGAATATGAATCTATAATGAAAAACAATACTTGGGAATTGACTGAATTGCCTAAACATAAGAAGCTCATTGGATGCAAATGGATATACAGACCCAAGTTTAAATCAGATGGTAGTATGGATAAGTATAAGGCTAGACTAGTGGCAAAGGGGTATTCACAAACATAAGGTATTGATTATGCTGAACCATTTGTACCAGTAGCTAAATTGAATACTATCAGAATGTTAATTGCTTTAGCTACAAAGTACCATTGGAAGCTACATCAGTTAGATGTTAAATATGCATTTTTGAATGGTGAGTTAAAGGAAGAGGTTTACCTTACTCAACTTGAAGGGTTTTTCGAAAAAGGGCAAGAATAGTACAACATTTTATAGTACATCACACTCCACAGCATAACGGAGTCGCTAAAAGGAAAAACAAAACTCTAGTAGAGTGCGCATGCAGTATGATGAAAGGTAAGAATCTCTCAAATTCATTTTGGGCCGAAGCCATAAATATTGCAGTTTATTTAAAGAATAGAAGTCCAACAAGGTGTCTTGATAATGTTACTCCTTTTTAGGCCTTGTATGGTTCCAAACCTGCAGTTCATAATTTGAAAGTATTTTGGGTGTAAGGCCTTTGCTCATATTCCAAAGGAGAATAGGAGGAAATTGGATGCTAAATTCATTGAATTTATTTTCATTGGGTACTTTTATGAATTCAAAACATACAAACTGTTTGATCCTTCTACTCACAAAGTATTTGCAAGTAGAGATGTACTTTTCCATGAGCAGGAAGCAGGAAATCATGACGACAGCAGTCATGAGGAATGGCAGAGACTTCTTGATGAAGGAGTTAAAGACGAGCAACAACAACAGCAACCCACATACCAGTAGTCATCCCCACAATGATAGAAACAACAACAACAAGAAGGACTCAATGATATGGACAATTCAAGTAGGCACATTTCACCTAGAGGTGAAGACAGATCTTCACAAAGTGGGGAGGAAGATAATCAGTTGAGAAGATCTTCACGACAAATTTGGCTTCCTAAGAGGTATAAAGACTATGCCCTAATGAGTAGCATTTAAAATGTCATAGAACCCATGAGTTTTGATGAAGATAATGAACATGATGAATGGAGAAACGCAATGGAGGAAGAATATGAATCTATAATGAAAAACAATAATTGGGAATTGACTGAATTGCCTAAACATAAGAAGCCCATTCGATGCAAATCTATATACAAACCCAAGTTTAAATCAAATGGTAGTACAGATAAGTATAAGCCTAGAATGGTGGCAAAGGGGTATTCACAAACAAAAGATATTGATTATGCTGAAACATTTGCACCAGTAGCTAAATTGAATACTATCATAATGTTAATTGCTTCAGCTACAAAGTACCAATGGAAGCTACACCAGTTAGATGTTAAATCTACATTTTTGAATGGTGAGTTAAAGGAAAGGGGTTTCCCTTACTCAACTTGAAGGGTTTGTGGAAAAAGGGCAAGAACACTTAGTGTGTAAGTTAAAAAAAGTATTGTATGGACTAAAACAGTAACTTAGGTCATGGTATGAGAAGATAGATTCTTTCTTTCTTCAACAGGGTTTTATGAGGATCAAAAGTGATCCAAATCTGTATACCAAATTTGATGAACAAGGGTATATAGTATTGACTTCTTTATATGTTGATGATTTGATAATTATAGGAAATGCAGAGAAATTACTTGATGACATGAAGCAACAGTCATCAAAAGTATTTGAAATGAAATATCTTGGTGAGTGACATTACTGACTAGGTCTTGAAGTTTGGAGAAATGCAGGCCAAACTTTTGTTTGTCAGAGTAAGCATATTAGAGAAATACTTAAGATATTTGAAATGGATCAGTGTAAGTCTTCTATTGTTCCCATGCAGCAAAATGTGAAACTTTCTTGTGATGATGGTTCAAAGGAGGTGAATGGCACTGTGTATAGACAGATGGTGGGTAGTCTAAATTATCTCACCACAACTAGACCTGATATTGCATATTTTGTGAGTGTGTTAAGTCAGTTTATGGCGAAACATCTTGAAATCCATTGGAATGCAACAAAGGCAGTACTCAGGTATCTAAAAGGAACACTTGATTATGGTATTAAATATACTGATGCATCTGATGTTGAGTTGACAGGTTACTCAGATTCTGATTGAGCTAGCAATCTGGATGATCGAAGTTCAACCATTGGATATGCATTTGGCATTGGATATGGGGTTGTTTCATGGAGCAGTAAAAAGATGCCTACTATATCTATGTCTTCTACTGAAGCAGAATATAAAACCTTGTATGTAGCAACTTGTGAAGTTGTTTGGTTAAGAAGACTTCTTCAAGATGTTGGAGAAGAACGAAAGGAACCTATAATGATCAAATGTGATAATCAAATTTCAATCAATATTGCGAAGAATCTGATTTTTCATGCAAGGACAAAACATGTTGAAGCTCAGTTTCATTTTGTTAGAGAAAAGTTGCAGTCAAATGAAATAGCTCTTATGTATTGTAATACTAGTGAAAATGTTGTTGATATTTTCACTAAGCCTCTTGGATAGATTAAGTTTGAACTATTTAGGGAGATGTTAGGTGTAGAAGTCAATCCATTCTCCATTAAGGGGCAGACTTGGAAATAATGGAGTAAGCGCCAGTTGTAAGCGCCAGTTACTTGTGTCAGTTCTAAGAGTTAGTTCGTAGTTGAGAGTCTAGTTGTCTTTGGTTTGCATGTAATCAACTCAGTAGATTCTTTTCCTATTTAAGAATGTAATCAGTCTTCATTGAATAATAGAGAAGTGAGCGTAGCCTCACCGCGTGTGTTTGTTTCACATATTTTATCTTGGTATCAGAGCCACGGGGAGAGGTGTGGAAATTTATAGAAGTCCGAGGGTCCCTCCTCTTAAAGGGTGCGACGACATACAACTAAAAGTTCCCCACACTTGAACAACCTCATATTTCTGGGGTTGCGTTGTGTATTACAATGCAAAAATCCTTTAAGATTTCTGCACCCCAGTCACGCGTGAGGTGCAGACTCCACGCACTCAACTAACTCGTGAGGTGCGGAAATGTTTTTTTGTTGTGTATATTGAATAAGAAGAGGCCACGTTCATTTGGTTTAGAGGAGGCCAATTTGGTTATAGCGTGAGTTTTGGAACATGTCATGAAGGCCAATCCGCTTGGTTATATTTTTTTTTGCATGCGTGAAGGTTATGCTTTTTTTGCACGTGTGGAGTTTTAAACCTTTTATTGAAGTGGATCATGAAGATGTAGTTTGCATGGGATTAGCATGTGGAGCATTTAAAATTGGTGCCACTATTTAAATCGTTTTTTTTTAAATAGTGAGGTGGAGTGGAGTTATAAAGTTTCTTAAACTTTATTATGATAGTTTCACAAGAGTGGAGTTATTTACCTTTTTTATTATTAAAAGTGGATGCAAGTGGATTTTAAACTTTATATGGAACATAAAGTTATTAAAAGTGGGTTTTAATAAACTATTAAAGTGGGTTTTATTTTGAAGTTTATTAAAAGTGAATTTTTTCATAGTGGATATCTTCTATAAAGAGGTGAAGAGGGAGTTATAAGTTTTCTTTTAAAAAGTGGATATTTTGGATATTAAGGTGCATGCATGATTTAAAGGTTGATATATGCATGTGAGGTGGTGTTTTTGATTTAAAGGTGGATGCATGCATGATTTAATCTCAAAACATAGATAGAGTTGGATCAATGGATCCAAAGGCAGAGTGACGGATTGCTCAGCACAGGAGAAAACATGAGAAATAATGGAGTAAGCGCCAGTTACTTGTGTCAGTTCTAAGATTCAGTTCGTAGTTGAGAGTCTAGTTGTGTTTGGTTTGCATGTAACTGACTCAGTAGAGTCTTTTTCTATTTAAGAATGTAATCAGTCTTCATTGAATAATAGAGAAGTGAACGTAGCCTCACCGCGTGTGTTTGTTTCACATATTTTATCTTGGTATCAAAGCTATGGGGAGAGGTGCGGAAATTTATAGAAGTCCGCAAGTCCCTCCTCTTGACGGGTGCGGCGACATATGACTAAAATTTTTCTGCACTTGAACAACCTCAGATTTCTGTGGTCGCGTTGTTTATTATAGTGCAGAAAGACTTCAAGATTTCCGCACCCCAGTCATCAATGAGGTGCGGACTCCACACACTAAACTAACTCATAAGGTGCATAAACATTTTTTTGTTGTGCAGATTGTATAAGAAGAGGTCGCGTGCATTTGGTTCAGAGGAGGCCAATTTGGTTATAGCGTGAGTTTTGGAATAGGTCATGAAGGCCAATTCACTTGGTTATATTTATTTTTCATGCGTGAAGGTTATGTTTTCTTTGCATGCATGGAGTTTTAAACCTTTTATGAAAGTGGATCGTGAAGGTGTAGTTTGCATGAGATTAACAAGTGGAGCATTTAAAATTGGTGCCACTATTTAAATCATTTTTTTTTAAATAGTGAGGTGGAGTGGTGTTATAAAGTTTATTAAACTTTATTATGATAGTTTCATAAGAGTGGAGTTATTTACCTTTTTTATTATTAAAAGTGGATACATATGGACTTTAAACTTTATATCAAACATGAAGTTATTAAAAGTGGGTTTTAATAAACTATTAAAGTGGGTTTTATTTTGAAGTTTACTAAAAGTAAATTTGTTCATAGTGGATATCTTCTATAAAGAGGTGAAGAGGGAGTTACAAGTTTATTTTTTTTAAATTGGATATTTTGGATATTAAGGTGCATGCATGATTTAAAGGTTGATATATGCATGTGAGGTGGTGTTTTTGATTTAAAGGTGGATGCATGGATGATTTAAGCTGAGAACAGAGGTAGAGTTGGATCAGTGGATCCAAAGGCAGAGCGACAGATTGCTCGACACAAGAGAAAACTCAACAAAAAGTTGCATATCCTTGGTGATTCACTTGCAGAGACTAAATTGTAGCGATGACGAATCTGTGGGCAGAGACCTACCTCAAAAAATCCAACAAGTTAGATGGCTCAAATTTCATTAACTGAAAATTCAAGATGCATATGTTAATGGAAGGCTATGGTGTCTGGAACATTGTGAAGGGCACTGAACTGAAACCTAATGCAGTTGTCGATGCAACAACAACACAAATGCAAGACTGAGAGAAGCGTGAAAACAAGGAAAATATATTGTTGTGCATGTCAGTTAAAGATAACATAATTCCACATATTAGAGAAACTACATCTTCTGCTGCAACATGGACAACGCTTAAAGCATTGTATGAAACTAGCAACAGAAATCGCATTTTGTTTCTGAAAACAAAATTGCTAGGCATTAAAATGGATGGAAATGAATATGTTAGTTCATATTTGGGTCATATTAAAGAGGTGAAAGACAATCTAGTAAATATAGGGGAAATTGTTTCCAACACTGACCTGGTCACTATTAACTTAAATGGTATGCTAGGAGATTATCATATGTTCATAACATGTCTCGCAGCAAGGGAGAAACCTCCCATGTTTGAATAACTGGCAGGTATTTTACTGCAAGAGGAAGAGAGGTGCGAGAATCTAAAGCCTTAGATTAAAGATTTGTCACTATGGTGAAATAAGATATCTGTGAGAGGGAGATCAGGAGAAAGAGGTAGAGGAGGCAGTGCACGGCAGAGAGGTGGTTCATGGCAGAGAGGCAATTCATCATAGAGAAGACAATCTCCAAATCAAGGTATGCAATCTGATAGGAATGAGTCAAAGAGTTGTTTTTATTGTGGTCGACCTGGACATATTGTTAACGACTATCATAAGAAGAAGGGAAATGAGGCTAGGAATAAACCTAGAACACATTTAGGTCATTATGAAGAAAAATAGTCAAATCATGATCTCAAATTATTTATTGCTGGTGATGATATTGATGAACCCCCAAATTTTGAATCACGGGATCTTAGGCTGTTTGTGTCTAACACTACTTTATCTGTTGAAATGGATGATTTTGATGCCTAGTTTGTGAATTCTAGAGCATCAGTACATATGACTTGTTATAAAAATTGGTATGCTAATTTTAAAGAAACACGTAATGGTGCCATCATATATCTTGGAGATGACCCCGCTTATCAGATCAAGGGATATGGAGACATTCCTGTGACATTGTCGAATGGTATTGTTCATCAAATTTGGAATGTAGTGTATGTGCGAGGAAAAAAGAAAAATTTGATCTCTATGTCCACCATTACAGATCCGAACTTGAAGGTTGAATTCTTTAAGAATTATTGCATAGTGAAGGATCTGCTGGACCACTTCCAAACTGTTGCAATGGGAGTCAGAGAAGGAGGCCTATACAAACATTTTGTTACCAACAAAGCACATCATGCACTGATTTATGAAACTATACCAATAGAGATTCTTTGGATTCAAAGGTATGGATAGATCAATCATCCTGATTTATTGTTATTACAGAAAAATAATATGGTTGAAGGACTTCCTATGTTAAAGAATGAGAATGTTGTGTTTGATGGATGTGCATTAGGAAATATGCATAGAGATGAATTCCCCTCTAATCCTGATAAGAAAAAGAGAGATGTGTTAGATCTTGTGGATACTGATGTTTGTGGGCCTATGTAGACTAGGTCTTTAGGAGATTCATTTTACATTCTATTATTTATTGATGATTGCATGAGATACACATGGGTTTACTTCCTTAGAAGAAAAAGTGATCTTTTCGATTAATTTAAGGAATTCAGAACCATGGTGGAAAAGAAGACAGGAAAATCCATCAAAATCATCCATTCAGATCAAAGGGGAGAGTATAAATCAGGGGACTTCAACAAATATTGCAAAGATCATGGAATAGTACAACAATTTACAATACCTCACACTCCACAGCAGAACAGAGTTGCTGAAAGTAAAAAAAAAACTCTGGTAGAGTGTGCACGTAATATGATGAAAGGAAAGAATCTCTCAAATGCACTTTGGGTTGAAGCCATAAATACTGCAGTTTATTTAAAGAATAGAAGTCCAACAAGGTGTCTTGATATTGTTACTCCTTTCGAGGCCTTGTATGGTTCCAAACCTGTAGTTCATAATTTGAAAGTATTTGGGTGTAAGGTCTTTTCTCATTTTCCAAACAAGAATAGGAGGAATTTGGATGCTAAAACCATTAAATGTATGTTCATTGGGTACTATTATGAATTTAAAGCATACAAACCGTTTGATCCTTCTACTCACAAAGTATTTGCAAGTAGAGATGCATTTTTCCATGAGAAGGAAGAAAGAAATCATGACAACAACAATCATGAGGAATGGTAGAGGCTTCTTGATGAAGGAGTTAAAGAAGAGAAGCAACAACAACAACCCACACATGAACAACCATCCCCGCAGCGACAACACCAACAACAACAAGAAGGACTCAGTGATATGGAAAATTCAAGCAGTCAGAGTTCACCTAGAGGTGAAGACAAATCTTCACAAAGTGGGGAGGAAGATAATCAGTTGAGAAGATCTTCACGATAGATTCGGCTTCCCTAGAGGTATAAATACTATGCCCTAATGAGTATCATTTCAAATGTCATAGAACCCATGAGTTTTGATGAAGCTAAAGAACATGATGAATGGCGAAATGCAATGGAGGAAGAATATGAATCTATAATGAAAAACAATACTTGGGAATTGACTGAATTTCGTAAACATAAGAAGCCCATTGGATGCAAATGGATATACAAACCCAAGTTTAAATCCGATGGTAGTATATATAAGTATAAGGCTAGACTGGTGGCAAAGGGGTATTCACAAACATAAGGTATTGATTATGCTGAAACATTTGCACCAATAGCTAAATTGAATACTATCAGAATGTTAATTGCTTTAGCTACAAAGTACCATTGGAAGCTACACCAGTTACATGCTAAATCTAGATTTTTGAATGGTGAGTTAAAGGAAGAGGTTTACCTTACTCAACCTAGAGGGTTTGTGGAAAAAGGGCAAGAACACTTAGTGTGTAAGTTAAAGAAAGAATTCTATGGACTAAAACAGGCACCCAGGTCATGGTATGAGAAGATAGATTCTTTCTTTCTTCAACAGGGTTTTATCAGGAGCAAAAGTGATCCAATTCTATATACCAAATTTGATGAACAGGGGTATCTAGTATTGGCTTCCTTATATGTTGATGATTTGATATTATAGGAAATGCAGAGAAATTAATTGATGAAATGAAGTAGTAGTTATCAAAAGTATTTGAAATGAAAGATCTTGGTGAGTTACATTACTACCTAGGTCTTGAAGTTTGGAGAAATGCAGGCCAAACTTTTGTTTGTCAGAGTAAGTATATAAGAGAAATACTTAAGAGATTTCAAATGGACCAGTGTAAGTCTTCTATTGTTCCCATGTAGCAGAATGTCAAACTTTCTTGTGATGATCGTTTGAAGGAGGTGATTGGCACTCTGTATAGACAGATGGTGGGTCGTATGAATTATCTCAACACAACCAGACCTGATATTGCATATTGTGTGAGTGTGTTAAGTCAGTTTATGGCGAAACCTCTTGAAATTCATTGGAATGCAACAAAGGCAGTACTCAATTATCTTAAAGAAACACTTGATTATGGTATTAAATATAATGATGCATCTGATGTTGAGTTGACAGGTTACTCAGATTCAGATTGGGTTGGCAATCCGATTGATCGAAGATCGACCACTGGATATGCGTTTGGCATTGGATTCAAGGTTGTTTCATGAAGCAGTAGAAAAAATCCTGCTATATCTTTTTCTTCTACTGAAGGAGAATATAAAGCCTTGTGTGCAGCAACTTGTGAAGTTGTTTGGTTAAGAAGACTTCTTCAAGATGTTGGAGAAGAACGAAAGGAACCTACAATGATCAAATGTGATAATCAAAGTTCAATCAANTGGATCCGGGGTTGTTTCATGGAGCAGTAAAAAGTAGCCTACTGTATCTTTATCTTCTAATGAAGTGGAATATAAATCCTTGTGTGCAGCAACTTGTGAAGTTGTTTGGTTAAGAAGACTTCTTCAAGATGTTGGAGAAGAACAAAAGGAACCTACAATGATCAAATGTGATAATCAAAGTTCAATCAATATTGCGAAGAATCCATTTTTTCATACAAGGACAAAGCATGTTGAAGCTCAGTTTCATTTTGTTAGAGAATAGTTGCAGTCAAATGAAATAGCTATTATGTATTGTAATAGTAGTGAAAATGTTGCTGATATTTTCACTAAGCCTCTTGGAAAGATTAAGTTTGAACTATTTAGGGAGATGTTAGGTGTAGAAGTCAATCCATTCTCTATTAAGGCAG
>SNQJ01S0047062.1:56277-74193 GCA_010110895.2 Picea sitchensis | reverse complement strand
AGTCAAAGTTTGACGGCGCAATGTGTAGTTCTCTGAAAGACCTTTCCAACAGGCTATCATGCGGCTAAAACGGAGGTCGTATGAAAAGGTTATGACCCTTGGAAGTTGAGGTACCAAATTACACCAACTTACCCATAGGGCCCACATGACTTTTGGCATTTCACCTTCTAGGGTTAGGTTTTTGGATGTCTAGGGTTTTGGCATTCGTGAGTAATATCAAAAAGGCTTCTGGAGCCTCATTGTAATCCATTCTGCTCAGACGAATGCGCTTAGCATCCACATCTCTTCTCAGAGATAGCTACCACCATTCGAGCAAGTGTTTCAGTTCTGCAGTTTTACAGTTTCAGTCTATTTCATTATTTAATAGAAGATATTGTTCACTGGATATTTGTGTTATTCTTCATATCTCTGTGTTTAATGTATTCAGTCTGTTAATCAGTTCGTTCTGCTCCTAAATTTGGATCACCGCTATTGCGAATAGTGTGATGGGACCAAATGATGGTGATGGCAACAAGTAGATCCCTCGCTAAGAGGGAGTGTTAGCTTTTATCGCTCGGGAGGTACTCCACATGTTTTGTCTTGAATGCAGAAGTAACCTTATATTTGCACTACTAGACACTTGACTTTGTAATGGGTTTTTATAAAGTTGTAATAAAGTGGTTCTTTTATTAAAGTGACTTTTCAATAAAGTGTACCTTCTAATATTAAAGTGACTTTATTTCATAAAGTGCACTTATGTTATAAAGTGAATTTATACTTTAGTATTTTAAGTGATTTATTTTGAAGGGAATGAATCATGTCCCTTGATCATGTAAAGGCAAGATTAGATCTTGGCCTTTGGACTTAGGGATGGAGAAGGTGAAAAGACACTTGGAAGTTGAAAGGTCACTTTCGAATTATAAGAGAATGCATTGGCTAGTGTGCAAGACACAATGAGAAGAGGAGATTGAGGATTTCCGAGAGAGCTTCGAGGAAAGGAAAGGGCAGCAAGTTGAACGCATTTCCCAAAAGAACTTGGGCACATTTCCCAAGGAAATTTTCTGTTTAGAAGTGGCTGAAATTTATTGTTGTTAGGGAGGCCATATTGTACGGATCTGTACAGTTCGTACAGCAAGGAAGAGGGCAYGTTTTCTGAGGCATATTGCGGACACAGAAATTGAGGTTGTTTGAAGTGTTTCTTGCTGCAGAAGGGGCCATACAGTTATGTTTGTACAGCTGTTTCACACGTTTTTCGAGGTGTTCTCCAACAAAGGAGGGTCGTACAGCAGTACGAATTTGGCACAGATTTCTAGGCAGAAAGTTGTGGGACTGTTGGGTGTTGTTAGAGGTATTCTCTTGCTGGAAATTGTAATGTTGTTGCTGATATACTTTCCTGAAGCTAATAAAATCTCTCTCTTTGGGTTTCACCACATTGGGGTTTTCCCTGGCTGGTTGCCTAAATTTCTGTGTATTACATGGATGTGTAATTGTTGTTCATTGTGTTTATTCCGCTCCAAAAGTGCTTGGCAATGTGTATTTCTGCTCATAATATTTTCTGAAAGTGGGTTTATACATTTCAGAGTTCATAGATGACAGTTATCTCTAGGTTGCTAAGTGTATGACAGAATTTGTGCATGCTGATTTTGTCATTAAATGTCTACAGATAAGGGGCCATAGACTTGCCTTAGCTTGCTATAGGATCCTTTGAGGTTGCTAGGGAAGCCTCCCTTGTGTTGAATCTCTATCCTTCACTAAAACGAGAGAAATACTTGCTTAGGTGATAATGGCAAATACTTCCATATGTTACATTAGACAAAGCACCTTGTGAAGGCTTTATACAAGTGTTAGATTGGATGATAACATTCTACATTATGTGCTTATAGATTCTAGCATTAATTATAGAGGCAGTTTTTAGTAGCTTTAAGTGGTCTGTTGTTCAGTTTCCTATAAGAATTATTTTAGAGTGCAGAATTCGTTTACCTTGGTTTGGAAAATCGAACATTGATAAGTTTTATGCATTTCAATGATCCTACATGGAATATTGTTGGACTGTCGGTGTCTGATAGCAAAGCAAAAAAATATTATGATGCCATTTGTCACAATACTATTTTCAATGTCTCATACGATGAATGTAGTGAATAAATACACTACATATAGATGCAACAAATCATGAGTAGTGCCCTGGCTGCCTAAAAATAAAACAAAACTACACTTTATTATCAAAGTGGTTCACTAAAGACTTGAAGTGCAAGCCAAACTGGACATGGGCCGATGCAGCATATTAACATAAGGTCACCCCCCAATGATTCACGCCCACCTTCTATGGCATGACAATGTTAACAGCAATTGCCACTACTACTCGCAGTAATTGATCTTTGTTTTTAAGAAAAGAGAAGAACCAATCTAACTGATCTTTGTTTTTAAGAAAACAGAAGAACCAATCTAACTGATCTTTTTTTTAAGAAAAAAAGAAGAATCAATCAGTACTACCAAATGGGCCCAACTAGAAACTATTCATACCCAACAAGTTGGCAATTTACAAAAATTAAGAAGGCTACAATAGTGTCAACGAATGTTTATATTACAATTATAAATGTATATAGATTTGTTTTCCTGAGAACATGCACAAACAAGAGATGGCTAGCCCTATGTCAGAGAAAATCCTCCCTGTTATAGGAGTGTCAATTTGATCGTTTGATTTAGGAGTTCAACCGTGTTGTAATTTCGACGAGTATCCTCGGTGACCCTTGGAAACATTGCCTACGATTCATTTCCACAACAATCATGATAGGGTTCTAGCATTTTGGCAAGAGTCCATTCTCCACAATGTTTTTCCATGATAGCCTTCCTTTGGCAGGCGGAGGGGGGAGGGGGAATCACAGCCTTGAGCTTAGTGAATTCCACAACTGTGTGCTTTGATTTGAGAATGAGGGTCACCTCCTGTCAGATACCATGTCACATTTTAAACCAAATCCCCTTGGAAGAACAATAGTGACAAGACTCAAATCAAATCAACATGTGAATACTAAAGAAGAAAGCCAGATATTTGAGAAGTGGTCATAGATATGACAAACCTTTTATAAAGATGATTATTCAAGTTAATGTCTCATACAATGAGTGATGTAGTATATAAATACACTACATATAGACACAATGGATCATGTAGTGAGGTGGTTGCCTAAAAATAAAACAAAATTACATTGTATTATTAAAATAAATAAGTCAATGTTATATATGTTAACAAAAATTAGGGTTGAGTTTAGGGTTTCAAAACTGTCTTAGAATATTCAAGCTGCTTTTATAAGTCTCTAATTGATTTCTAAGTAACARGACACGGCCCTCAAGGGCTTGTATCCATATCCTACATGTCAGACACATGACACGCTAGGTGAAGGGTAAAATCAAGATTTGAAGGGATTCCAAGCCTAGTTTTTAAAACCGAACCAGGTCGTTATCAAACCGTCAAACCGACCGAGTTGAGAGGTGATCTAATTGACACGGCCTTCAACCCAGCCTGATGCCTGGTTTGGTATCGAACCGGCCAGATTGAATCCGGTTCAATATCAAACCTATCGAACCGACCAGTTTGAATCTGGTTCGATATCAAACCGGTCGATATCAAACATGAGGTTCCAGCTAGGATGAACACAGTGAAACTATTATAGTTGAGAGTGACATATTTATTTAACATCATTAGCCAGTTAGCACCATGGAGACCTTGTAGAGCTCATCCTCAATGACAATGGGCCTATCATCGGGTAAGAAGGAAGAATATGAAATTTTAAGTTTCTGGTAAAACCTAAAAATGAAATTTTAAATGGCTTATGAAATTTCAAATATCCTCCTCAAATGAGTTGGTATGGAAATTGTCTACTTTGAACATTGAGGAACAAAAGAATATACAAGTCCAAGAATATTGATTTGCCATGTTGGCGACCACTAGAACCAAAGTCCATAATTAATCATCATAAAAACATAAAAATTTTGCAGCAGTAGGAACCATTACAAATGCAGGGAGTTGGTCATCTTTATCATTGTTAGATGGACCTTCCCAACCTTTGGTTGGCAGTTTGGGCTTGGAAACAGTGAATTTCCAACCATCATTATTCTGTTGTTGTTCTTCCATAGGCTTCTCTGCTTTAGAAATTGCAAGGGCCAACATAGGAAACTTGTCATTCAGTGGCCAAGGAAGGGGGCTACCTGGGCATTTTTAGAATTTGTAGCTCGGGCAGGTTCTTCCACACTAGGGGTGTCTAGTAGTGTGAAAGAGGCCCATCTTATGTCTAGACAGCTCTTTAGTTGGTGGGGACCACTCAAGTTAACTTAAAGATTAAATCATAGCCATTGGATATGACTTAAGTTGCCTCAATGAGTGATTAAGTCCCCACCGTTAGATTAAGACCTTGATGAGATGATCCTAGGGCCARGATTGCATGAGAKAAAAGGCTAGGGTTACAAATAACCTAGCAAGTCTCATTATCTCATTACCTCAAGAAGAGAAGCAAGTCGACTAGTTGAGTGGGCGCTTCCAAAAGAAGGGGTCGAGAGCTAGGTTAACGAGAACCTGCTAAGAAGATTAAGGCAGGGTCAACAACACACCAAGGAAGAAGAGGCCAAGAAGGGTTGAGACAGAGACCAAGTCGGGTCTCACTGTGTTGGACGAGGAGGCAAGTAGGGCCAGCAACTATTCCAGTTACTAAAAGGGGTCGAACTAAGGCCTAAGTCTGTCAAAGGGAGGCGAGCTAAGCCCAGCAACCATTCCAGTCAAAGAATAGAGGCCGAGTAGGGTCTGACAGAGAAAAAGAGGCCACGATAGGGCCAATACTCAACTGCACCAAGCAACAAACAGAGAACAAGGAAGAATAATCCGTACAGTACGGGGTTTCTACGGACTGTACATTCACCAAGAAAAGAAAGGAAACAGTACCCAGGTCAGAGATCAATATATAAGTTGTGTTTTTGTAATGAAACCAATCAAATACGAATTTTGTTGCAGCTATAGTTTTGTTGTGTGGACGTATTGAGTATCACCAGCAAGCATACGGACCCGTACAGGTCGTACAGTCCATGTAAACTCGAGCTGAATGAAATCTATGCATACAAAGGACTGTTATGAATAAGATTGCTCTGTTTTGATGCTATTTATTGACTCTGTGTTACTTAATGGTGTGGTTGTCATAAGAATAGAGGAGACACAAACTTAGTTTTATTTCTGTCCGAAAGTATTTTATCTTTCCCAGTTATATTTCTTCAAGCATTATGGACTATAGAGGCCATTTAGAGCCTCAACTATTATGTATTTTGTTGTTGATATGTATTGCACTCTATGTCATTTTGATATATATTATATACACCCTTACATGGTATAAAGATGAGCAAACTTTGCATATTTTGTCTTTAATGGTTTGGAATCATGGTTTAAAAGCTTTAAAATAATTTTTTCATTAAAATTTAAGAACATTGATTTGCCATGTTGGTGACCACTAGAACCAAAGTCCATAATTAATCATCATAAAAACATAAAAAATTTGCAACAACAGGAACCATTATAGATGCAGGGGGTTGGTCATCTTTATCATTGTTAGATGGACCTTCCCAACCTTTGGTTGGCAATTTGGGCTTGGGAACAGTGAATTTCCAACCATCATTATTCTGTTGTTGTTCTTCCATAGGCTTCTCTGCTTTAGAAATTGCAAGGGCCAACATAGGAAACTTGTCATTCAGTGGCCAGGGAAGGGGGCTACCTGGGCATTTTTAGAATTTGTAGCTCAGGCAGGTTCTTCCACACTAGGGGTGTCTAATAGTGTGGAAGAGGCCCATCTTATGTCTAGACAGCTCTTTAGTTGGTGGGGACCACTCAAGTCAACTTAAAGATTAAATCATAGCCATTGGATGTGACTTAAGTTGCCTCAATGAGTGATTAAGTCCCCACCATTAGATTAAGACCTTGATGAGATGATCATAGGGCCAGGATTACATGAGAGAAAAGGATAGGGTTACAAATAACCTAGCAAGTCTCATTATCTCATTACCTCAAGAAGAGAAGCAAGTCGACTAGTTGAGTGGGCGCTTCGAAAAGAAGAGGTCGAGRGCTAGGTTAACGAAAACCTACTAAGAAGATCAAGGCAGGGTCAGCAACACACCAAGGAAGAAGAGGCCAAGAAGGGTTGAGACAGAGACCAAGTCGGGTCTCACTATGCTAGATGAGGAGGCAAGTAAGGCCAGCAACTATTCCAGTTACTAAAAGGGGTCGAGTTAGGGTCTAATTCTGTCAAAGGGCGTCGAGCTAGGGCCAACAACCATTCCAGTCAAAGAATAGAGGCCGAGTAGGGTTTGACAGGGAAAAAGAGGCCACGATAGGGCCAATACTCAACTGCACCAAGCAACAAACAGAGAACAAGGAAGAAGAATCCGTACAGTACGGGTTTTGTATGGACTGTACATTCACCCAGCAAAGAAAGGAAACAATACCCAGGTCAAAGATCAATATATAAGTTGTGTTTTTGTAATTAAACCAATCAAATACGAGTTGTGTTGCAGTTGTAGTTTTGTTGTGTGGACGTACTGAGTATCACCAGCAAGCATACGAACCCGTACAGGTCGTACAGTCCATGTAAACTCAGGTTGAATGAAATCTATGCATACAAAGGACTGTTATGAATAAGATTGATCTGTTTTGATGCTATTTATCGACTCTATGTTACTTAATGGTGTGGTTGTCATAAGAATAGAGGAGACACTAACTTAGTTTTATTTTTGTCCGAAAGTATTTTATCTTTCCCAGTTATATTTCTTCAAGCATTATGGACTATAGAGGCCATTTAGAGCCTCAACGATTATGTATTTTGTTGTTGATATGTATCGCACTCTATGCCATTTTGATATATATTATATACACCCTTACATGGTATAAAGATGAGCAAACTTTGCATATTTTTTCTTTAATGGTTTGGATTCTGGAATCATGGTTTGAAAGTTTTAAAATAATTTTTTTCATTAAAATTTAATTATTTAATGTATTTTTTATTGAATCGAGTCGTTGAAATCAAACTGGTCCAAGTCGATCAGGTTCCGGTTTGATGTCCAAGTTGATAGGTGACCGGTTCGATTTCTGGTTCCGATTTTAAAAACTACGATTCCAAGTGCTTTGAAAGCAAATTAGCAAACCTTACTTGTTCTTTTTCCCAACAAGTGTGTTTTTGTATTCATTCCACAAAAATCAGGGCCCAATCATCAAGGGCAGTTGGTGAAGTCAACGGAAAGGGAGGAATTCCACTATGGGTGTTGCCCCCCTACTTTGTGGTCATTTATTGGACATTAATATAATTATCTTATCTTATCTTATATGCTAGTGTTCTGTCTACTACAAGTGGAGCTGCAAGTGTAGCTTCTGATGCTGAAAAAACTCTGTTGTAGCAAGACAGCATGCTCAAGAAAAGAAATATCCTCTATGGAATATGTAACAAGACAGCAAGGACCCAGGGCAAGTTTCTTGGGGGAGGGAATGTTCTTTGGACATGTAATTTCTGCAACATTTAATACAAGAGCACCTACTACCGAGTTAAGGGCCATTTGTTGGGCCTTGACTATGAACTTGGAGCATATAAAGCGACGAATGCTACCAAACGAAAAGAAATGGAAAGAGAGGATAATATTGGCTTGGGGAAGGTGGCAACGGCAAGTAGGAAAGACAAAAAGGAGGATAGTCTTCCATTCTTGAGGAAGCCATCTAGCAAATTTGGGAGTGGAATTGCAATTCAACCAACAAGAAAGAGGCCAACTCCAAGTGGTGGTTCAATAGACAAGATCTTTCAACAAGAGAAGAGGAGGTTGATCTTACCATTGGGTAATTTTTCTATCTCAACTTCATTTCAATTAATGTTGCATGGTCTCCTTTTTTAATTGAGATGTGTCAAGCTCTAGTTGAACAGCTTCCAATAGGGTATGTGCCTCCCAATTCAAAGAAGCTTAGAACCACATTGTTAGTTAAGACAAAGAAAGAGGTGGATAAAATCCGAGAGCCCATTAAATCATCATGGCCCTCATCTAGTGTATGTGTTGTTTTTAATTGATGGACGGATGCAACATGCCATGCACTCATCAATTTCATGGTGTCTTCCTTGAATGGGCCAGTCTTCTTGAAAGCGGTGGATGCTCTTGGAGAATACAAGGATGGGCAATATATAGAGGAGTTGTGTTACCACATACATTGCATGGGGGTCTAGGCAGCATGATCCCATGGTCTTGTAGCAATTTTAGAGCATCTTACATCAGCATATTTCATAGCACAAGCATCACTAACCATACATCTATGGTCATTGAAGATTGCATAGGTGTTTTCCCATGGGACATTACATGGACGCACATACCTTTATGGGCATGGCCCTTATGGTCCACTAGGAATTCCCAAGATGGATTTCCTAGTAAGTGACTGCTACAACAGGTGTGTAGTGCCTTCGTGTAAAGGTATTGATGCAAAGAGACCCACACCCCTGTCAAATTATCGAGCTTGATATAATATGAGGATTATTGCTTTAAATTATTCAACACTTTGATTTCATCTTACTATACTCCATAAACCAAAATAGGAAAAACCATAAGAATTTACCAGCATGCAAGATCACAGCGCATATACCATGGGGAAACCCTATACAGGGAGAAAAACCCTAGGAAACAATCTTCTTTTATTGCATTAATGATGTATGATCACTTACAAATATCCACCATGAAATTTTGCTCTTAAATGAGCTTGCCAAGACGACTTAGACCAGACTGTGTAACCTGTAGGCTGTAACAGACTCAGAAACTTGTTGATAAATACCTTTGTTATATACCAGCACTATGGAAGAATTTTTGCGTTGCCTGAGTGCTAAACTTCTATCTTTTCTAGACTGATATAACTGTTGATATATATGCTGCTACTCGCAGCCTGTATATGTTGCTACTCACAGCCTGTATCCGCTTCTACTCGCAACCTATATATGCTGCTACTCACAGCCCATATCAGCAGCTACTCATAGCATGTTATATGCCAGCACAGTAAAACTCACTTGATGCCCTATACACCTTCACCCTCACGCTGCAACACACGATATGAAGGAGGGCCGACCTTTGCTTATAAAGGAATGGAGAGGTGAAGAGAGAGGGCTCGAACTAGAAGCTAGAATGCATGCTTCCATAACTCGACTTTACACTTCAGTTCAAATTTAGAACTTTACTTGGTTCGAATTTAGAACTAAACTTGAGACTTCAGTTACAACTCGCCCTTGACTTGACAATGCATGTCATGCCAACTTAACATGTAATTCGAGCTTGATTGGACATGCATGCGAACTACTCAGCATGCACATGAAATGCATGCATGCAATGTATGTCATCCATGCAACATGCGACTAGACATGCATGCATGCAACATACAACATGCGACATGCAACAAAACTTGACAACTTTGACTTTGACCTAGACATGCAATTTTGACTTTTACAACTCGACTCTTTACAAGGCAATTCGAATTTCTTCATGGTGGATGGTGTTACACATGCCACGCACTAGATCAATACATTTACATCATTTGCAATATCAGAAAGATTGTTTGTTTCTAGCTCATAGGAATTTTATGTTCAACCTAACTTTTGCTAGATACCTTGACTTTTTCTCATGGCTCACAAGGCTTGACTAGGCTCACAGAGGTTGTATGTTCCCCCTGACTTTTTCACTAATTTGACTATGCTCACAGAGGTTGTACGTTCCCCCTGACTTTTGCACTAGTCTATCTATGCTCGCAGAGATTGTACGTCCCCCCTGACTTTTGCACTAGACTGTTTATGCTCACAAAGGTTGTACGTTCCCCCAGACTTTTGCATTAGACTTACATCTTGACTTTTGTCTTAGACTTACAAGGCTTCTACCTTTGCCTTAGCTTGACTCACAAGATCACATAGCATCTCGTTCATCCTGACTTTTGGTTTGACTCACAGAGGTTGTACGTTCCCCCCGGCTTTTGTCAATACCTCACAAGACTGGTTGATTATCCAAATCTCCCTGGCTAGCCTCAGGTGGCCCATATGGCCTCGTATTGGAGAATGAATATCGATGTTGCCAAATTTAACACTCCCTCTCAGCGAGGGAGTCATTCTCAGCCACACCAAGCTTACCTCTCAGGTGCACAAACTGTCTCAATAGCAATGGCTTGGTCAGGATATCAACTACCTGCTCGCTCGTGGCTATGTACTGTAGCTTTACAGTTTTTCACTGGACCAAGTCTCGGATGTAGTTGTACTTCATCTCAATATGTTTTGACCTATCATGAAATACCAGGTTCTCTGCCAGTTTTATGCAAATTTGATTATCACAGTGAACCACTGTTGTCTCGAGCTTGTCACTAAATAACCCATAAACCAATTTTCTAAGCCATACTGCTTCCTTGCTAGCATCACTTACTGCAATGTACTTAGCCTTTGTCGTACTCTGTGCAATGGATCCATGTTTCCTTCTTGACCAAGAGATCATAGCGGATCCTAAATTGAAGCAGTATCTGGAAGTACTCTTCCGGTCCATTGGGCTTCTTGCCCAGTCAGCATCCACATACCCATGCAAAAATGGACCACCACTGGATGTATATCTCAAACCATAGGAAATGGTCCCTCTGAGATATCTCAATATGTGCTTTGTTTCCACCTAGTGTCTTTGTCTCGGTTCAGCCATGAACTGACTCATTGCAATCATTGTGTAGCATATATCTGGCTTGCTATGGATCATATACATCAGTGATCCAATTAGTTGTTTATACATGGTGGGATCCACCAAACTGAACCTGTATCATAATCATGCAGCTTCCTCAGGTTGGTAATCATCAGAGTAGACATGGATTTACAATCCATTGTACCAAACCTATTTAATACATCCACTGTGTATTTTCCTTGTGCCAAAAATATCTCGCCCTCTCTTTGCCACACTTCCAATCCTAGGAAGTAATGCATCAAGCCTAAGTCTTTCATCTCGAATTCTGAGATTAACTCCCCCTTCCACCAAGTTATTAGTCCTTCATCTCCTGTCAGAAAGAGATCATCAACATACATGATTAGTATAACAGGTTGGTTCCCTCCTACCTTGAAGTACAGGTTCGCATCAGCATCACTTTTCTGAAAGCCCGGGCTTTTAAGAAAGCCATCAATCCTGTCATACCAAACTCTGGGAGACTTATTAAGACCATACAAGGCCTTCCTTAGCTTGCATACATGATTATCTTTGTTATGCAGAACAAACCCATCTGCTTGTTCCACAAAGACCTCCTGTTCAATCTTTCCATTCAAGAATGTTTTTTCTACAACCATCTGATGTAACTTCCAACCAAGAACTGAAGCTAGAGCAATAATAACTCGAATGGAGGTATACATGGCTAAAGGGGCAAAAGTCTTGTCGTAGTCAATTCCTACTTTTTGAGTGAAGCCTCTGGGCCACAAATCGTGCTTTTGAACTTTTCCACACTCCCATCGATTGCATGTTTGATCTTATAAATCCATTTGGAAGAGACCACTGATTTGTCCTTTGGTCTCGGCACAATGCCCCAAACATTGTTTTTAGAATTGACTTGCATTCCTCAAGCATGCCATCCTTGCATACTTGTAATTTATTTGCTTCTTTAAATGAAGAAGGTTCAACATCATCGATGCTGCTCATCAGTGCAACATAGCCTCCAAACCTGTGAGGCCTCTTACTTTCCCTGAAGGTTCCTTTCGGAGCAGCTATCTTTTCTACTTCCTGCACTGTTTCTTTAAGCCATCCTGGCTTCCTTTTGGCTGAAGGTTCTCTAAGTGTTCTTTCCAACTCTTCAGCGGGTTCTAGGGGCTCATCACTTGCCCCTTCATGAGGTTCCTCCCTTTGATCATCTGCCTCTTCACTTTTTGAAGAGGGTGAAGCTGGTTGAACTGCTTCTGATTCCTGTTGTAGCTCTGTGGATTTCTTGAATGCGGCTTTCTCATCACATCTTTGCTTACCTCTATCTGCCTCTGACCTGGTACATATATCATGTAAGCTTTGGAGTTCTCACTGTACCCCACAAAAACCCCTTTCTTTCTCGAGAGTTCCATCTTTGTCCTCTTTTCCTTAGGGACATATGGCATGGTCAGTTGTCTCTTGATTCCTGCTTCCTTGCAGAAATCCTCAAACTGGAGATATTCAAACTCTCCCCCATTGTATGTTTTAAGTGTTCTGATGTGTTTCCCTGTCTTCCTTTCAATAAAGGCTTTGTACTCTTTGAACTTATCAAAAGTGTCACTTTTAGCTTTAAGGAAATAGATCCAACATTTTCTTGAATAATCATCAATAAAAATGACATAATACAAACAGCCACTAAGTGAGGGAGATGACATGGGACCACATACATCAGAATGAACCAGATATAATATGCCCTAAGCTCTGTTGTCACTACTAGGAAATGCTTTCTTTATATTTTTTCCTATCATGCACCCTTTAAAAATTTCATTTTTACTAAGAGAAATAGAGGGCATGCCACATACCATGTTCTGCAAATCTGGAAGTGCTTTGTAATGAAGATGTCCAAGTCTTTTGTGCCACAACTCGTTGGAGTTGGTCGCATCATGAGCTAATGCCTTAACCGACTGTCCTGTCACAACGTACAGACCTCCTCTACGAGTCCCAATGGGTTATGTTGTACTCAACTGGCTACCTTTAGCCCACAGAAGTGCCTTCTTGTCCTTGAAGATCACCCAATATCCCTTGTCCTCAAGGGTTGCAATTGATAGTAGATTCTTCCTGAGCCTCGGAACATATAATACTTCATCAACATGAAGCCTGGCCACAGATTCCAATCTGAAGGAGATAGAGCCTACTCCCTCTTTCTTGTAACATTTGTCATCCCCAAGCTCAACCTGCTCTGCAAAAGATTTTGTCTTAAAATCTGGGAGGATTTCCTTGTACCTTGTCATCTTCTTTGATGCACCATTGTCTACTAACCAAATTTTCGCCCCTGTGATAACTGTACTAAATAAAGCAGAAACCAAGTAATATTCTTTTCTAGTTCCTTTTTCATTAGAAGGACTTTTCTGATTTCTTTTGGATTCATCATCCTCAACAGTTGAGGCATGATGTTTCCCTTTCCTTGGACTTTTCTTCCTATACCAGCAGTCTTTAGCAAAATGGCCCAACTCATTACAATTAAAGCATTTAATCTTTAGATGCATCAATACTCTTGCCTTTGAACATACCTTTGGTGTTTGACTTCCTCTGAGAGCCTTTCTGGAAAGTGACTTTATTCTTTCTCTTGAATCTTGATGTTAATGTTGAATGCTCTTCTTTGGTTGGCTCGCTCCTGGTAGCAGTGCAACTCTCCTCTTGGAGGCAATCATGCCATAACCTCTCAAACATGGGTTGAATCTCTCTCCCACTCACTGGATAAGAAGGTCTCCCATGAAGAAGGAAGACCATCAAATATGGCCTACACTAAATCATCATCATGCACTGTGACACCAGTAACCAAGAGTTGATCTCCGATCTGAGCTATCCTACAACAGAAAGATGCTACTGATTCACCTTTCTCCATCTTCAAATACTTAAGCTTGTGCTTAAGTGTCCTCTTCTAACTTGGTGCATGTTTCTCATACAAATTCACCAAGGTATCCATACAGTCCTTGGCAATCATTAACGAAGTCATCGCTGGCATTATACTATCTTTAACTGAGTCAAAGATGATTCGCTTGGCCTTACCTTGTCTCTTCCTGAAGACTGCTCTACCTACATTAGAGGTGGGTTCTTGCATCATTGTGGTCACAAACTGCTCAAGATCATGCTCCTGCAAGATATTCATAATCTTGAGCTTCCACACACTGAAATTGGAAGCTCCTTCAAGCCTCTCCTCGGCCCTTACTGAAATGGAGGATGCCATGGACCACACGCTGGAAACTTAATCAAGCTCGCTTGGATCTGTGTGCACCTGTTGCTGCACTTCAACAAGCTGATCACACCCTAAGCTCTGATACCATGTCAAATTATCGAGCTTGATATAATATGCGGACTATTACTTTAAATTCTTCAACACTTTGATTTCAGCTTACTATACTCTATAAACCAGAATAGCAAAAACCATAAGAAATTATTAGCATGCAAGATCACAACGCATATACCCTGGGGAAACCCTATATAGGGAGAAAAACCCCAGGAAGCAATCTTCTTTTATTGCATTAATAATGTATGATCACTTACAAATATCCACCATGAAATTCTTCTCTTAAATGAGTTTGCCAAGACAACTTAGACCAAACTGTGTAACCTGTAACAGACTCAGAAACTTGTTGATAAATACCTCTGTTATATACCAACACTGTAGAAGAATTTGTGCATTGCCTGAGTGCTAAACTTCTATCTTTTCTGGACTGATATAATTGTTGATATATATGTTGTTACTCGCAGCCTGTATTAGTTGATATTCGCAGCCTGTATATGTTGCTACTCACAGCCTGTATCAGCTACTACTCGCAGCTTGTATATGTTGTTACTCGCAACCTGTATCAGTTGCTACTCACAGCCTGTATATGTTGCTACTCACAACCTATATCAGTTGCTACTTGCAGCTTGTTATATGCCAGCACAGTAAAACTCACTTGTTTCCCTATACACCTTCACCCTCTCGCTGTAACACACGATATGAAGGAGGGTTGACCTTTGCTTATAAAGGAATGGAGAGGTGAAGAGAGAGGGCTCGAATTAGAAGCTAGAATGCATGCTTGCATAACTCGACTTTACACTTCAGTTCAAATTTAGAACTTTACTTAGTTTGAATTTAGAACTAGACTTGAGACTTCAGTTACAACTCGCCCTTGATTTGACAATGCATGTCATGCCAACTTAACATGTAATTCGACCTTGACTGGACATGCATGAGAACTACTCAGCATGCACATGACATGCATGCATGCAACATGCAACTAGACATGCATGCAGCATGCAACATGCAATATGCGACATGCAATATGCGACATGCGACATGCAACATGCAACATGCAACAAAACTTGAAAACTTTGACTTTGACCTAGACATGCAATTTTGACTTTTACAACTCTACTCTTTACAAGGCAATTCGAATTTCTTCATGGTGGATGGTGTTACATGTGCCAACGCACTAGATCAATACATTTACATCATTTTGTAATATCAGAATGATTGTTTGTTTCTAGCTCATGGGAATTTTATGTTCAACCTAACTTTTGCTAGATACCTTGACTTTTGCTCATCGCTCACAAGGCTTGACTAGGCTCACAGAGGTTGTACATTCCCCCTGACTTTTGCACTAGTCTGACTATACTCAAAGAGGTTGTACGTTCCCCCTGACTTTTGCACTAGTCTGTCTATGCTCACAGAGGTTGTACGTTCCCCCTGACTTTTGCACTAGACTGTCTATGCTCACAGAAGTTGTAAGTTCCCCTTGAATTTTGCATTAGACTTACATCTTGACTTTTTTCTTAGATTTACAAGGCTTCTACCTTTGCCTTGGCTTGACTCACAAGATCACATAGCATCTCATTTGTCCTGACTTTTGGTTTGACTCACAGAGGTTGTATGTTCCCCCTGGCTTTTGTCAATACCTCACAAGACCGGTTGATTCTCCAAATCTCCCTGGCTAGCCTCAAGGTGACCCATATGGCCCCATATTGGAGAATGACTATCGATGTTTCCAAATTTAACAACCCCTAGTGCCATTTTTTCATCACATTCCTCACTATTTCCAGCATATGGTTGGTTTCCTTGGTGGTGTACTTGGTTAGGAGGGTGTGTCACATCACCCATTTTCAACCCTTTGAGTACCATGGTTATATCTTGGTATTCTAGCAACTTCATCATGCATTTTGTTCATATTGGAGACATTTGACATGCACTTGGATACTTCCTAGTGGAGAATACACATATTTCTAATTAATGGGGATTAATTAACTGCTTTCCCTAAGTTTGGACTAAGGTTCCACGAAAAATTATTTTAAAAAATCATTATCACCATTTGATCATGGGCGCCTTGGTTATTTTGACAATGAATCTACTAGGAATGCAACTTCAAAGTGTTGACCTTGGCAAATAGAGGTGGGCGCACCTCCTGGGGCCCACATGGAAAGAGAAAATGTGTTATGATTTAACCTTTCGAGCTAGAAAAAGTGGGGTGCAACACTGAAATACTCTTAGCAGCCATTTTCATGATTTTTTGTAACAAGCTAATGTGGTTAACATAGCTTCTAGAATGGAGAAGAAGACATGCACCCCACCTAGCTAGATGTTACACCATCCATATTTTATTGTTTTTGCCTCTAGATAGTATTATTTTATTCGTGAAGTTATTTTTTGCTCTTTTCCTATATATGGAGCCCCCCTCTCCATTGTAAGAGGTTGTTGAAGAAATTAATACTTGAGGCCTTTGTTCTATTTCATTTGATTTTCTGAAGAAGCTGGTGAATGGTCTAGTGGTGCGCCCAAGAGGTTGAGATTGTCTTATTGTTTGAGCTTGCTTGTCCTGGAACTTCTTCATCAATCGTTCTGGAGCAGTCTTTTCCTGGTAATATTGTTCTATCTCATGAGAAGTTTATCATTTGAAATAATCTCTTTGCTGTTTTCTCTCAACCCATGGTAAAATATACAGAGAAATTTTTCTTGGTAATTTATAGTTTGCATAACCTTAATCATGAATGCTTGTCAAACCTTGGCATGGTATTTTGATGAATTTTTTCCTGGGTATCATTAGAGATTTTAGAGTAGGGTTTATTCTGGATTGAACTTCCAGCTTGTGGGCCATCATACCTGAAGTAAGGCAACCTCCCTTGAAGCATTCTAAACCCCATGCGCCTAAAAAACTCATCAAGGCACTGGTAGCATCTTTCTGCAGCCACAATTTTACTTATCTAAATCTCTTTTGGTAGCAGATATGAAAATTGCCCTTGACACTTATCTTTGAGATCTGCTGCCCCACAAGTGAGCATATACTTGGTCATAACAATAAAAACCTAAGGTGATGGCTGTGAGCTTCCTACAAAAAGTCTGCGGGTGCGAATTTATGATTATTGATTACTGTGAAGAGCAGATTTATGCACAACGAATTCTCTGTTGTATTGCATGCTGAAGATAACACTAAAAGAGTTCATAATTTGTTTGTTGTCATACACTTAATACTGCTGTTTGATGATACTGTCTCTGGCACCTGCACTTCTAGAAACACTTCAACAGTCTTTATTAATACACCAGCAGTTGCATGAAATTTCATAGCTGGATACATGGGTTGTCATACTAGAAGATTATAAAACTCTGAATCATACTCAGACCTGGTATCAGGGCAACTCCAATACAATTTGTAGGAAGTATTATATGCTCCGTTTCAGACCTAAACATCACTCTAGTTCCTCTGTTCAGCAGGCTGGTCTAAACTCTGAAGAAAATCATAACTGTATAATCAGATCCTTTATTTGCCGAAATTTATATTTTCTGTTTTATGGTAAATATTCCTTGTCAGTTGTTACTAAACTGAAAAGAATCATAGGGCTGCTCCAGTTTGAATATAGTGGTTTTAGTTCTGAGATATTTCATACATGATTGTTGAAAAGTTTGTTTAAGGTATCAAACAAGACATTGATTATCCCATGCTGTTCAACCTTTTCTTAAATAATTTCCAGCTTAACAAAAACAGAGTACCATCTTGGCAAAACCAATACAAACAAAGAAATGTCATTCCCTTTTACGTTGGTCCTCTATAAGCCATAGAACAAGAGTTGTATTTGGGGAAGCCCCCCTAGTGGTGATTCAGATTCACCCTAAATAGTGGAGAGTGAAGCCTAGGTGACAGTGGTGGATCTCTTTGTTAGCTTTTTAGCTCGGGAGGTACTCCGCATATTTTGTCTTGAATGCGGATGTAACCTTATGTGGTAATGGGTTTTTATGAAGTTGTT
>SNQJ01S0047062.1:26678-46930 GCA_010110895.2 Picea sitchensis | reverse complement strand
GGAGGATGTGTACAGACTCCAGGGCGATCAATAAAATCACCATCAGGTACAGGTTTCCACTGCCGAGAATGGACGACTTGATGGATTGCCTGAGCGGGGCAAATTACTTTTCTAAGATTGATCTCAAGAACGGATACCATCAGATCCGGATGAGAGAGGGAGATGAATGGAAGACAGCGTTCAAGACAAACGAGGGTTTGTACGAATGGCTGGTCATGCCGTTTGGGTTGACAAATGCACCCAGCACTTTTATGAGGCTGATGAATGAAGTCCTGCGGGAATTCATTGGCAAATTTGTGGTGGTGTACCTGGACGATATATTGATTTTCAGTAAAACCAGGGAAGAACACTTGAGGCATTTGGCCATTGTGATGAAAAGACTGCAGGAGGAGAAACTGCTGATAAATTTGAAGAAATGCTCGTTCATGCGGACGGAACTCATATATTTGGGTTTTGTAATTTCGGCTAACGAATTGAAGATAGATCCTGAAAAGGTGAACGTGATTAGGAATTGGCCATCGCCAAGGAATGTTTTTGAGGTACGGAGCTTCCATGGGTTGGCAAGCTTCTACAGGAAATTTATTCAGAATTTCAGCGGAATCAGTGCTGCAATGATGGACACTGTGAAAAAGCGGCATAAAGTTTTCCAGTGGACAGCCGAGGCTAAGAGAAGCTTCAATCTGTTGAAGCGGAAGATAATTGAGCAGCCAGTATTGGTGCTGCCAGATTTTCGGAAAACCTTCCAGGTGAAATGTGACGCTAGTGGGTATGTTGTTGGAGGGGTCTTGAGTCAGAATGACAAGCCTGTAGCATACTACAGTGAGAAATTGGATGATGCAAAACTGAAGTACTCCACATATGATAAAGAGTTCTATGCCATCATACAGGCATTGAAAAAGTGGAGGCATTACTTGATACCCAAAGAATTCGTGTTGTACAGTGATAATCACGCACTGCAATTCGTGAGTCAGCAGGAGAAGCTGAACCAGAAGCATGCGAAGTGGGTAGAGTACATGCAAAATTTTACATTCGTGATCAAGCATATTTCGGGGACTGCGAACAAGGTAGCTGATGCCTTGAGCAGGAAGTGTTTATTGCTGCAGGAATTCACGGTCAAGACTTTAGGTTTTGAAAATTTGAAAGATATGTATGCAGGTGATGCTGATTTCAATGAAGCATATGAGGCAGCTGAGAACCCAGTTCTCAGGGATAGGAGTCCGTGGATTGATTTTATGATCCAGAACGGATTGTTGTTTCGGGGCAATCAATTATGTATCCCAGATTGCTCTATGAGAGAGAATTTAGTAAAGGAGAAGCACAGCGGAGGCTTAGCAGGTCATTTCGGACATGACAAAACATTCGCCAAGCTGAGCGAATCATATTTTTGGCCAGGTATGCGTGCAGATGTGAAGCGGTTTGTTGGTAGGTGCAGAATATGTCAACACACGAAGGGCCGAAAGCAGAACACTGGTTTCTATCAGCCGTTACCCATACCAGAGAGGCCATGGGAAGCCATTAGCATGGACTTTGTGTTGGGTTTGCCGAGAACGCAACGGGGAGTAGATTCCATCTTCGTGGTGGTGGACAGGTTCTCGAAGATGGCACATTTCATACCATGTCATAAGACCAGCGATGCCACGCACATCGCCAACTTGTTTTTCAAAGAAATTGTCTGATTGCATGGATTACCGAGAAGCATCGTCTCGGATCGGGATACCAAGTTCATAGGTCATTTTTGGAGGACGCTATGGAAGAAGCTGGGGACTGACTTGGCATTCAGTTCTGCATACCATCCGCAGACAGATGGTCAGACAGAAGTGGTCAACAGAAGCTTGGGGGATCTGTTGAGAAGTTTGGTGACGGAGCATCACAGCAGCTGGGATCAGATCTTACCACAGGCGGAATTTGCGTACAATGATTCGGTGAATCGGAGTACAGGCAAAAGCCCATTTCAGATTTTGTATGGGACACAGCCGAGGGGAGTGTCTGAGCTCAGGGAGCCAGAACAGGCTGAGACTAGCAACGCGAGAGCTGAGGAGTTCGCTGAAGCGATGAAAGAACTTCACACGCAGGTGAAGCAGCGGTTGCAGAAATCGAATCAGGAGTACAAGCGCAGAGCCGATCAGAGGAAGAGGCAGCTTCAGTTCGAAGTTGGGGATATGGTTCTGGCGCATTTGAGGAAGGAAAGGTTCCCAAGGGAAACATACAACAAGCTCAAGATGAAGAAAATCGGACCATGCCGAATCCTGAGGAAATTTGGCGAGAATGCATATGAGCTTGAGTTGCCAGAGGGCATCGGGATATCTCCGATATTCAACATTTCGGATTTATACCCCTACAGGACTGATGAAGCAGGCGCTGGGACTGAGGAACCAGTGGTCCAGTGGCAGAAGCAGTTTCCAGTTGCACAGAAGCCTGAAATAGAGTGCATACTGGATAAAAGAGTTGGGAGGAAGACCAGGAGGAAACAACATCTTGAGTACCTGGTGAAATGGAAGAACCACCCAGTGGAGGATGCCAGCTGGGAGACAGAGGCAGTGATACTGAAGCATGGGCAGACTGTACAGGAGCTCATGAGCAGGAGCCCATGAAATCTTTCGAGCTGAGTATGATGCAGGAGCATCCATGCGAGCATCTACGACTTTATCAAGAGAGCCAGCGCGTGGAGCAAAGAACAGTTGGACACTGACAGAATTCAAATTTTGAAACATTGTAAATATGGCTGCGCCAAACATAAATACGTGATGTGATGAAGCGCACTTAGGCAATGTAACGGGCCTTGAGCAGATGAGCTCTCATCCTTAGTAGCTGAGGCATTTATGTAGATTTAATGCAAGTAGATAAACTAATTAACTGTAGATTAGACAGTTTACCTTTCGAGAGGGAAAACGGAATATAGGCACCCTCTGTTGTATTGATTGTATTATTATTCACATTCTCATTCAGATAGGAGCAAGAAGAGGAGAGAGCAGGGTAGAGAGCTTGTGCAGAAACCTCCATGTACAGACATTGAATTAATAGAAAAGCTTTGATTCAATTCCATGGATGTGTTTGATCTCTGTGTGTTGTTGATATTGTGCCTTTGCATGTTTGCCTCCTTTTATGCTTATCTGTTATATGATGCATATGTGATAGCATACCAAGTGCGAAACCTGAGAGAATGAGTGAATGAGTTTCAATTGTTTCTCTGCTTAAGCCAGGAGATTCCTGCATCGAGTGCAGTCGAATACCTCCGCATAGAGTGCGTTGAGGAGGCTAAGTAGCTGAACTTTTGTTCTCTTTTGTCCAGAGCTGAGTTAGATTATTCGAGCCTTGCAGGTGGGTGCAGGTCGAACTGAGATCTCAGTAGCAAGTCTGAGAGCAGAAAAGTCGGGGTTGCTGTGACGGAGAAGGCATAGAACCTGGGAGACTTCAGCACTTTGACAGTCGTCGAAGGTTGAACGCAGGGAGCGTGCGGGAAAGTTCTCTGAAGGAGTCAGAGGAACAAAGCTCAGAAGGACGAGCACCCTTGTTTTCAGTTGCACTGAACGAAGGTGGTGAAGCGGAGAAACTCTTCAAGAGGAAGAGAATCGACGACTTGAAATTGAAGAAGAAAGTCGCGAAACCCCGCAGACCGTCCGATCGCAGAGGAGTTGCGAAGGGTTTAAACTTGCGGGTGCACGAGAAGACCTATCATCGTCGCACATCGGCAAATCGGGGTTGGTGAGTGCAAAGATCTCATGCACGTCGAAATCGCGATCCGCGATTTCCCGATTTAGTGGGAGTCGTCGATCCTCGGAGAGACAGGTGGCACGAATCCAGACTATCGGGGTTTCGGTATTCGGGGGTTCCAGCAGCAGGGAAACTTGGTGTCGTGGATTCGCGATCCGCGAAGTCCCGAGATTTACGTGCCAGCGTGGGCCCGGGAGACTTAGTGGAGGACAGGTGGCCTCACATCGGGGATCGGCACCTCGGTACTCGGAGGTTCAAAACATAAGGGTTCGGCGCCGCGAGTGGCGATATCCCGAGATTTGACCGTTGACCATCGGCATTCGGGGTTCGGCGTCTGAAGGAGTAAGGCACATTGCTGCGAGCTTCGCGAATCTGCGAAGTCCGATCTCCCGATTTCAGAAGGGAGAATCGCGTGGTAGTATTTCTGTGGGTAAGGAATTCCCGAGGGAAATAGGAAGGGTTTGAACCCTTCGGGCCGTGGATAGTGAAGGTCCTGGTGGAGCGACCGTCCACTGAGGGGCAGGTTGCGTCAGTTTCTCTATTTCATGAATAAAAGCAAATTTGAGATGTTTTGGCTTGTCTATCATATTGCATATGGTTGAGGTATGTTCCATGGTTATATCTTCTTGTTATTTGTTGTAACACACATATAAACACATCAGTAAACCCTAAGGCCGAAATCAAGAGGGCATTCAGCAAGTAAACACATGTAAACAAGTAGGTCAGCGAAGTGTTTGACGAAATACCACAACCAGAAAAGTTTAAAAAGACACCAAAACCGTGATGATCCTGGCATAATGGCTTGGGATCATTACATCCTTAGTTATCCCTAGGCTAGGGGATAACAATCATCATTGATGTAGTAACTAGTTGTATCAATATTTTGTAGATGTTTTAGTTTATAAAAAAATTGGATCTTTATGTCTATATTTCATTTTTATATTTGTAATTTGTAGTTTATAATAGCTTGTCACCCGTGTCATGTTTCTGGGGTCAACGCGTCCTGTGTCGAATACTTGTATTTTCGTGTCCTCGTGTCATGTGACTTAGGTGAATTCCTATACGTTACTAACTCCACATGGGAAAATCATGGTGCGCTGACATGGCTACCACTTGGAACCATGGGGAATAACTGCACAATTACCTTGCCAGGAGCACGGACTTTGTTTGGAAAAAATGAACCATTGTTGGAAAGTTATTGATCCATAGCCTATGTAATGAGGACTTATTTTTTGGAAAGACAATTTTCCTCAAGGTTAAGGACCCTAGAATTCCACTTATTTGACCCCGAACCAAAGGATTTTGGATTTTGGTCTCTTAGTGTGGTTTTCAAGATTTGACCCTTACCAATCCTTCTAGGTCCCAAATTTTATCTTCACCATTCCAAAGCATCAATAAGGTCATATAGTAACTATGTGGATCCATTTTGGATCAACAACTAGCACAAACAAGGTTAGTACCTAGAATGCTAGAATGGCAAAATTAAGTGTAACGTAATCATATCTTGCACCTTACTATTAATAGAAAAACTATAGGATACCTTCAAAAGCTCCAACAGAAGTGGCACCCCCTAATGTAGGATGACACAAATATAACATTCATGGGACCTCCATGGGGACAAGGGCAAGCTAAAGCAAGCAGAATATTCTGAGATCAGAAGGGGATGATTGTAGGCCTCCTATACCAATCTCTTGGCCAAAAAAAACAATCAAGCATAAATGGCAGCTTTGGTGTGGAGGTTAAAGGAAGGTCTTATAAAGCACTCGCTAATGGATTATCCATTTTCAAAGAAAGTTTGGAAGGAAGCTATAACATTGACAAGTGGAAATGGTAAGTAGGGTGGCCCTTCTCTGGTTGAAGGCCTAAAACAATGGTTTGAAGATCTAAGGCTAGTGGACCACAAAGCCCTACTCTTAGAATTTAACGGCAAAAAGTAGATTGTCTAGAAACATAAAAAAAATTATTTAATTTCTATACATTTGCTACTGAAATTCTGGATCAGCAACACATTTAAAATTTTCTGATGTAAAATCTAATAACATAATCTAAGTATTACCTTAGCCAAACAAAGAACAAAATTAGCTGATATGCTGATGTTATCCTCTTTGATGAATGCTCAGAAAAAGCTTTAAGGGATCATGGATCAAACCCTAAGGGTAGATCTCATCGTGATCTTTAGGACAAATTGCCAAGAAGAACTTTTAGGGTAGTGGATCATAAAACCAACCAGCTAGCTGAGAAACAAGAGGCCATGTCAATCATCAAGTAATAGGGCTAAAAAAGGACACCACTGTCCAGCCTAGTGGCTGAAAGAAGGACAAAAATTGCCTTAATAAACTCAACCCATAAAACACAAAAACTGCTACAGCAGACGCAAAAATATCAACAGTTCCAAGGTGTCCCTAACAAACCCTTACTAGGGCTATTTGCAGACAAGGAGAGGCAGCAAATCAAGGGCGACACCAGCAGAAAGTTGAGGCAGCAAAAACAAGACAGCAATGGCAGCACACTCAGAAAGTATCAGAACAGCAAGAAGAGCATCCTTTGCGGCTGGCTAGGAAAGTCCTTTTTAGGTCAGCAGCATGCTAAGCAGAGCAAGACTTAAAAAGGGTAAACCCTCTGTGGCTGGAGCAGACCAAAATACACAAGGAAGGAGCTGAGAAACCTGTCCAAAGAGGGCCACAGCCACTTAGAAAACTGAACAAAGGAGCAGCAGAAAATATCAGACCAAAACTCGGCTAGGAGAGAGTGTGAGTGAGTGAGTGAGGAATAGGTCACTTTAATTTATAGTTTTGGTAGGTAGGTTAGGGCTAGCTCATTAGTCCTAAATTTAGGGCTAGGTTTAAACCCTAACAATTAAATAAATAATATTTTAACTTTTAAAATATTAAATGACAAGCCAAAGGTCAACAAGGAAATAAGACAAGTCAAGGAGAGGGGTTTCAAAAACAAAGCGGCTAGCTTTCTTTAGGAAGAAGCAAAGAAACAAACCAACACCCAAATAATAATTAAAGGGGGGGGTGTAACTCAAGCCAGGGGTTCCAAAACAATAACACAAAGTCAAAAGGTAAGTTCTTCTTTAATGGCAGAAATGTCCACATGAGTCTCATGATATAACTTATAAGCTTTTATCATCCCAGCATACGAGGAAGGTCAATGATGTGATCATGCCCTTCTTAACTTTTCCTAGGTCTCATGGACCATCCCAGGAGAGAAGAAGGTCACACGTCATCTCAGCTTGGTGCTTAACCAAGAAATTGCCTGGTCCCAAACCAGGATACCCCAGAACACATCTGGGGGCCCTAGATCACAACTAGGGTCTTATCCACCAAGGTACACAACCAAGGATCAATCTAGGGGCCTTAGAACACATCTAGGGACTTGTACCATCAAACTGCTTGGTCCTAGACCAAGAACCCCAGCAATACACTGGTTTTCCATGGCTCTAACTGCTTGGTCCCAGACCAAGAACCCCAGGAGTGTACTAGGGGCCCTAGATCACAACTAGGGTATTTTCCATCCTCCCGGAGAATGGCTCTTGCAGTTGCATTAATTTTAACACTCCCTCTCAGCAAGAGAGGCATTCTCAGCAACACCAAGCTTGTCTCGAAAGTATACAAACTTTGTCAACGACAGGGGCTTTGTCAAAATATCTGCAATTTGTTCCACCGTCGGAACATACTCATACTGAATACTGAGAATGTTCTTCTGCACCATGTCTCGAACATAGTGATATCTCATCTCAATGTGTTTCGATCTGTTATGAAACACAGGATTCTCGGAGAGCTTTATACAGCTCTGGTTATCACAGTGAATTACTGTGGGTTCCGGCTCAACACTGAACAAATCTGAGAGTAGATTTTTGAGCCACACTTCTTCTCTACTAACAACACTTACAGCAATGTATTCTACCTCTGCAGTGCTTTGGGCTATGGAGCCCTGCTTCCTACTAGACCAAGAGATCATAGTTGAACCCAAACTGAAACAATATCTGGAAGTGCTCTTCCGGTCCACTGTGTTGCCCATCTTATATGAATCTGTATAGCCATGAAGCATTACACCTCCACTGGAGGTGTATCTGAACCTATAGGCTATAGTCCCCCAGACATATATGAGAGAATATGCTTAGCAACAACCATATGAATGTGTTTCAGTTCACACATAAACTGACTGAGGGCATTCACTGCGTAACAAATGTCTAGTCTAGTGTGTACTAGATACATCAAGAACCCAATAATCTGACGATATAATGTAGGGTCTTCTAGGTCTGAACCTGTAGCTTGATCATGTAACTTCTTTAGGTTAGAAATCATAGGTGTGGTCATGGACTTACAGTCCAACATCCCAAATCTACGAAGTACATCAATTGCATACTGAATTTGTGAGAGAAAGATCTCACCATGTTTCTGCCACACCTCTAAACCAAGAAAGTAATGCATAAGACCCAAGTCCTTCATTTCAAACTTGATTGATAGCTCCCTCTTAGTTTGAGCTATCAGATGTTCCTCCCCAGTAAGAAACAAATCATCCACATCTAGAACCAAGATAACAGGATGATTCTTCACAATCTTTATATAAACATTAGAATCTACTATACTCTTGGAGAACCCAAAACTCTAAAGAAAACTGTCAATTCTTCCATACCAAGCTCTTGGAGCCTGTTTCAATCCATACAAGGCTTTCTTGAGTTTGCAGACATGGGATTCCTTCCCCTTCCCATGGATCACAAAACCCTCAGGTTGCTCGATATAAACCTCTTGCTCAACTTCACCATTAAGAAAGGCAGTCTTAACATCCATTTGGTGAAGTTTCTAATAAAACACTAAAGCAAGAGAAATGATGACTCTGATAGAGGTATACCTGGCAACAGGAGCAAAAATCTCATCATAATCAATTCCCTCTTTCTAAGAGAAACCACAAGACACAAATCTAGCTTAGAATTTTTCAACGCTGCGATCTGTTGCATCCTTTATTTTGTAAATCCATTTAGAAGTTACTATTGATTTTCCTAAGCATATTCTCTCATATATGTCATCATGGCTATTTACATCATCTTGTAAATCCATTTAGAAGTTCTCTGGAACGATGAAAGGCAGCTTCCTCATGGAAGGTCACATCTCTACTGACCTCTATGTTGATTTTTCAATAAGCTAGGCTTAAGCATGAAGCTTATTCCATTTTATTCTTTTACTTAAACCATAAGCAATTATGTTGCAGCAACCAAGATCACAAGAAGAAACACCATGCACAAGAACACAAGAAGTATCCTGGGAAACCCTTCCCAACAAGGGAAGAAAACCCAGCCAAATCCTTTGCTATATTCTTCAAGAGAAAGACCTTCACCACCAAGAAAACCTAGCACACAAGAGGGTGCTTGAAAACACTAGAATACTAGCGCCCAAGAGAGGTGCGCACTTTTCCCAAGAAGATGTACTTGCTGAAATTTTTGAACTCACACAAAAGATATGATTCCTCAATGGGGAATTTACCTTTACTTATATTAGACTTGACCTATCAACAGAAGTGTCTATTGGCACAACAGGGCCGACCTCTCTATCTCATAATATAATTAATATTAACCAGATTAATTATTTTTTACATTATTTATCAATCATATTAAGGTGGGGCCGACCTGTACCCTTTACATTACAATTAGGATTACAGACAGGTCTGACTCTTGAACAATATAGCAAAGGATCCCATACACCCACTAGTGCTCAGCCACTAGGGGCACATCCATACGGATGTCTATATCTATGGCTCACTGCATTACACAGAAGAACCACTTCTTCACTAGTGCTCGGCCACTAGGATCACGTTCACCTGTGCTCGTCCACAGGCACATCCACTCAACAGATCTTCTTTCCCATTGCATTACCCAGGAGAGTCATCTGGAGTTTCTCATCAACTCTCTACTCAGAGGAGGCTAATACATCATCTTCATTTCTGTCTCATGATGATGCACCCAACACTTTGGGATTTCACACATTCACCTTGTGCTCAGCCACAGCCACGTCCAACTCTGCAGATCTCCTTTATCACTGCGTTACACAGGAGAATCATCTGGAGTTCTCAACTCTCTATAAGGAGGAGGCCATCTCTACGTTCCAGCTCTATCTCAGATAGGAACCACACACCCCTCTCAGGGGCTCTCTCTCAGGTTTGTGTCCTGGAGAATGTCTCACATAGCTGCAATCATCAACACTCTATATACTTTTGCCCTGGTACATAGATTCGATATGATTTCGAGGTCTCACTGTACCCCACAAAAGTGCCTTTCTTTCCAGAGGGCTCTAACTTAGTTCTCTTTTCTTTTGGTACATGAATGTAGACAGGACTACCAAAAATTCTCAAATGATCAACTGAAGGCTTCTTACCCATGAAGACTTCTTCTAGAGTTCTCTTCCAAGGCTTTATGAGGACACTTGTTCTGAATATAGACTGCAGTACTTGCAGCTTCGGCCCAAAGAGACAACGGAAGATTCTGATCATACATCATAGCTCTGGCTGCCTCACAAATTGTCATGTTCTTTCTTTCTGCAACCCCATTCTGTTGGGGATTATAAGGCACGGTCAACTCCCTCTTAATCCCAGAAGCCTGGGAGAGATCATCATACTCGTGGGAGTCAAACTCTTTTCCATTGTCTGTTCTGAAAACACAGATATGTCTACCTGTCTGATTCTCAACAAGATTCTTAAAATCCTGAAATTTACTGAAAGATTCATTTTTAGTTTTCAGAAAATAAATCCAGGTTTTACAAAAGCAATCATCAATAAAAATGATATAATAAAGACAACCATTAATGGATGGAGCAGTCATAGGTCCACAGAGATTAGAATGAATAAGATCTAAGATACCATTAGTTTTTCTATTAGTATGAGGGTAGGCTTTCTTTGTGTTTTTACCAAGAGCACAGCCTCTACAAATAGTATCATGCTCAAAAGAAAAAACTTGCATACATGTTACCATCTTTTGCAAACTCGAGAGTGCATTATAGTTGAGATGTCCAAACCTTCTGTGCCATAGCTCGCAGGGGTTGATCATCTCATGAGCTAATGCTTGAATAACTTGATCGGTGACTTTGTAAAGTCCACCTTCTTGAGCTCTGATTGTCATGGTTGAGCTCATACTTTCATTTGAGAGCCACATAAGAGTCTTTCCTTTGGAGAAGGCTACTATGTACCCTTTACTTTCTAGAACTGCAACTGAGATAAGATTTTTCTTTAATCCAGGAACATAAAGAATTTTTTCAATAAGAAATACATTACCTAACTGAAGCTGAAAAGATGTTGATCCAATTTCTTTGATGGCATAAGTGCCATCATCACCCAATTCTACCTTTACATTGAACTTCTTATCTCGGTACTTCACAAAGTTTTGTTTGAAACCTGTCATGTGCTTGGAGGCCCCGCTATCCACTAACCAAATTTCTTCTGATTTGGTGACAACATCGGAGAGCGTTGAAACAAGATAGCTTTATTTGAGTTGTTCTTGTTCTTTAGTAACAGCTCTGGTTCTCTTTCTTTGAGGCTCTTCTTCCTCAGTTGCAACTAAAGCATGGAACCTACCTTTTCGTTTCTGCTGTGAAGGAGGGTTCCTGTAGTCTTTTGCATAATGACCTAGCTTGTTACAATTAAAGCGTCTTACTTTAGATAAATGAGAGTGAGGATGAGAGTTCTTACCTTGAGGTTTCTTACCTTTTCCTTTGTGTTGAGGAAACCTCTTCCATTTCTTGGCTTTGGCTGAAAGGGCATGGTCTTTCACAGTGGAGGGTTCATTTCTGCTTTTAAGTCTGCCCTCTTCTTCCAAGCAATCATGCCATAATCTCTCGAAGTTGGGTTGAACTTATCTTCCATTTACAGATGAGAGAAATGTCTCCCAAGATTCTGGAAGACCATCTACTGTTGTTTGTACAAGGTCATCATCATTTACTGCGACTCCAATTGTTGCAAGTTAATCTCTTGTTTGGGCAATTTTGGAAAAGAAGGCGGAGATGGTTTCATCATTTCCCATCTTTAATGTACATAGTTGTTTCTTTAAGGTCCTTTTCTGAGTTGGGGGCTTCTTTATACAAATTGGCTAGGGCATCAAAGCATTCCTTTGTTGTCCTTACATGAGCAATAAGAGGCATAATGTTGTCTTTAACTGAGTCAAAAATGACCCTCTTGGCTTTGGTTTGTCTCTTCTTATAGGTTGCTCTCCCTGCATTTGAAGTAGGTTCTTCCATCACCCTGGTAACCAGTTCATCCAAGTCACTTTCTTCTAGGATATTAAAGACCCTAGCCTTCCAGACATCGAATTTTGAAGCCCCTTCAAGCCTATCTTCTGCTTTGACTGGAGATGAAACCATACTGAAAACTGATATGGAAGAGATCTGATATAAAACAAACTCACTGTTGATCTGAAAAACAAACCCTTAATAGTGGATCTACGCATGCTCAAAAGTCTACCACAAATGAGTTATTTTCACGCCCTAAGCTCTGATACCATGTTAGAATTTAAGGGCAAAAAGTAGACTGTCTAGAAACAGAAATAATTTTATTTAATTTCTATACATTTGCTACTATAATTATGGATCAGTAACACATTTAAAAATTTATGATGTAAAATCTAATAACATAATCTGAGTATTACCTTAGCCAAACAAAGAACAAAATTAGTTGATATGATGTTGTTATCCTCTTTGATGTATGCTCAGAAAAAGCTTTAAGGGATCATGGATCAAACCCTCAGGGTAGATCTCATCGTGATCCTTAGGACAAATTGCCAAGAAGAACTTTTAGGGTAGTGGATCAAAAAACCAACCAACWAGCTGAGAAACAAGAGGCCATGCCAATCATCAAGTAATAGGGATAAAATAGGACACCATTGTCCATCCTAGTGGCTGAAAGAAGGCCAAAAACTGCCTTAATAAACTCAGCCCAAAAAACACAAAAACTGCCTTAATAAACTCAGCCCAAAAAACACAAAAACTGCTACAACAGAGGCAGAAATATCAGCAGTTCCAGGGTGGCCCTAACAAACCCTTACTAGGGCTATTTGCAGACAAGGAGAGGCAGCAAATCAAGGGCGGCACCAACAGAAAGTTGAGGCAGCAAAGCAGCAAAAACAGAACAACAATGGCGGCACACTCAGAAAGTATCAGAATAGCAAGAACAACAAGAAGAGCATCCTTTGCGGCTGGCTGGGAAAGTCCTTTTTAGGTCAGCAGCATGCTAAGCAGAGCAAGATTGAAAAAGGGTAAACCCTCGGTGGCTGGAGAAGACCAAAATACATAAGGAAGGAGCTGAGAAACATGTCCAAAGAGGGTCGTAGCCACTTAGAAAACTGAACAAATGAGCCACAAAAAATATCAGACCAAAACTCGACTAGGAGAGAGTGTGAGTGAGTGAGTGAGGAATAGGTCACTTTAATTTATAGTTTTGGTAGGTAGGTTAGGGCTAGCTCATTAGTCCTAAATTTAGGGTTAGGTTTAAACCCTAACAATTAAATAAATAATATTTTAACTTTTAAAATATTAAATGACAAGGAAATAAGACAAATCAAGGAGAGGGGTTTCAAAAACAAAGCAGCTAGCTTTCTTTAGGAAGAGGCAAAGAAACGAACACCCAAACAATAATTAAAGAGGGGTGCGTAACTCAAGCCAAAGGTTCCAAAACAATAAGACAAAGTCAAAAGGCAAGTTCTTCTTTAATGGCAGAAATGTCCACATGAGTATCATGATATAACTTATAAGCTTTTATCATCCCAGCATACGAGGAAGGTCAATGATGTGGTCATGCCCTTCTTCTTAATTTCTCCTAGGTCTCATGGACCATCCCGGGAGAGAAGAAGGTCACACATCATCTCGGCTTGGTACTTAACCAAGAAACTGCTTGGTCCTAGACCAGGATACCCCAGAACACATCTGGGGGCCCTAGATCACAACTAGGGTCTTATCCACCAAGGTACACAACCAAGGATCAATCCAAACACTGAGAAAGGATTCCCTGGAATACATCCAGAGGCCCTAGAACACATCTAGGGACTTATACCATCACACTGCTTGGTCCTTGACCAAGAACCCCAGCAATACACTGGGGGCCCTAACTAGGGTCTTTTGCCATGGCTCTAACTACTTAGTCCCAGACCAAGAACCCCAGGAGTGTACTGGGGGCCCTAGATCACAACTAGGGTCTTTGCCATCCTCCCAGAGAATGGCTCTTGCAGCTGCATTAATTTTAACACCTACTCTGTATTGTGTCATGGGCAATCTGGATTACCAAAAAAGCCATTTTATTTCAAAACTTGTCTCTCTCCATTGGAGCTTTTTGACAAGATAAAGTATGTTTATAAATACCTAAAGCTCCCTCCTAGGCAAAAGTTAAAATCAGATCCCCAACCTCCTGCAATAGATAAATCTAGAATTTGGGGGGGGTTTGATGGAGCAATTCAGGGCAATCCTGGACCATGTGGTGCAGGAGGAATTGTAAATGTCTTTAATCAATGTTATTTCTCATTCAAGATGGGGCAAGGCAGAGGCACCAATAATTGGGCCAAATTACATGTTCTATTAAGCCTGCTAAATCTTGCCATCAAAAAAGTTGTCAATAAGATGCAAGTATTTAGAGACTCAAACCTTGTCATAGAATGGGTAAAAGGGGCTTTCAGACTGCAAAACAGCAATCTAAGGTCTTTGTTGGATCAAGTTTCAAAAGTTATTATTCGACTTGAAGATATCCAGTTTTCCCAATGTAAAAAGGACCAGGAATAAGGATGTTGATGACCTGTGGGGGTTAACAGCGCCCCCCCTCAACCCCACCCCTTTGAGAGTTTTTATTTCTTTATGATTCATATGTTTCTTTTTGAAGAAATGTTGTTTATTGTGAGGATGACAGTTTTAAAAGATGTTGTCGTTGCTACTGAAACTCCTTTGAAAGGCCAGTCGTAAGGGTTTGCACTTAGCTCTGCATATGGGTGGTACTAGTATCTCAATTTTGTTTGAGTATAGAAGCTCAGACCTCTCTTTTTGGAGTTGTTCCTTATGCAATAAGCTAAATGCCATGAACTTTGAGAGACATTTACAGTTCAGCTTGGTTAGGTTTATTTTTGGATGATTTTTGGCCTTTTTGATGCGATGCATATGGCATCTACAAAATGTAACTTTTTGAACATTCTCTCGATAATAAAAAGTTACAAAGTTTTCTTCTTAGAAGGAATAGGTAAAAGGGAGGTCTGAAATGAGGCTTTGAACATTCTCTCAATAATAAAAAGTTTCAAAGTTTTCTTCCTGAAAAAAATAGGTAAAAGGCAGGTCTGAAATGAGGCTTTAAACCATAGTTACCGGATTCGCCTTAGAGCCCCCTGTTAAAATTAAGCAGCTGCAAGAGCCATTCTCTGGGAGGATGGCATAACACCTTAACTGAGATCTAGGACCCCTAGTAAACTCATGGGTTCTTGGTCTGGGACCAAGCAGTTAGAGCCATGGAAAAAGACCCTAGTGAGGGGCCCCCAATGTATTATTGGGCTTCTTGGTCAAGGACCAAGCAGTTTGATGATGTAAGTCCCTAGATGTGTTCTAAGGCCCCTGGATGTGTTCCAGGGAATCCTTGCTCGGTGCTTGGATTGATCCTTGGTTGTGTATGTTATCCCCCACTTTCAGGGATAACTAGGAGATCATGTCTCAAGGCCCACAGGTCCTAGACATGGAGTATCGAGAGCAGGATTGACTTGAGCATGGTCGTGGAGGGCCCACCTTTTCTTTTTTCCAGCATCTTTGTCTTGTCAGCAGCAGCAGCATCCATCACCATCGGCTTGGTCCTGTATCAAAAAGGGTTCTTGCTCCATGAGGTAATTAGTCCAAGTATCATGGTATGTGTCACTTTGATCACCAAAACCTTTGAACATATGCATTTGATTCCTTTTACTTCTAACAATTGCTTGGATCTTACACTTGCTCACTTGACCATGTTTTGGGGGATTGACAGGTTGCCCTAGCAAGCCTGTGTCTGTAGGTTTTGGTTTGCCACTGGGGGGAATTTCTGAAAAGCCATCGTCCACTCCCATCACAGCACCACCTTTTCATCTTGCTTCCCACTCATCTATCCCATTCCACTTGTCTAGACATTGGGTTGACCTATTTTCGGGACTGCACCTTATCTCGTGGGAAGAAGAGGCTAAAGGCCTAGAAGGTTAAAACAAGCTGGTAAAAGATAAAAGCCCAGGGATCCCCGAGAAAGCAATAAAAGGCTTCTTAGCAAGAAACAAGAGGGACCCGAAAAAATAATAAAACATGGCCTAACCAGAGGATAGGGGGTCTCATCACGAGCCAGAGTATTAGGTCCATGGGTATCTAACAGTATGACATTGCCATTAGCTGGTTACCACGCCAGGGCAGTGACTCTTGGTTGCATGGCCAAGAGAAAGGGGGTCAATTCACGAGCCAGCCTTCTCATTTCTGTGAAAATACTTGTGGGTAACGTTGTCACCACTGGTCACCACGCCAGGGCAGTGTCCCCTAATTAGCTCTTGAACAAAAAGCAATAAAAGATAAAAGAACAAAAGAATGAAGAATAAAAGGCAAGAATGGGCTTGGAAAAATGCATCCATGACAGGTACAGCTCGCCTTCTACAAAGGCAGCCACAGGTAACATTTTTGCATCCTTGGCCTCACTGCACCCACATGTTTGTACATCCCCTGACCACATCACCCACTTACATGGCTTGGATGAGGTCTCTTCCGGAAACTTTCCTTCTTCTGTGGACACTAGCCCAATAGGACGCCTTGTCTCTTTTTCCAAATCTTGTATTGCAGGCTGGTGTAACGTCTTTGAGCTTTTAGCTAATGTATTAGGGATTTTATGCATATGTTTAATAATATTGATGATGAAATGTGATTGACATTGCTATGATCCCTGTGACTGATGAGCCCATGGAGGGCGTAGCTTTTGATGTGCAGGACCATGCCCGACAGACAGGTACCATTTGGACCGGTACACATGGGGAGATGATCAATTCGGACCTCCATGGGGCTGAAGAGTCCATCAGATGGATGCTAAGACCCCATCAGGGGGCAAAGATAGGATAGAGATGGATCAGGGACTTTGCACCGGAGAAGAAGAGGACGTTCCACCAGAGGCACCCTGGCAGATCTTGACCTAGGGGCATTTGCCCTTTTTCAGTGGAACGTTGGCCTTAGAAGGCCTAGAACGTCACCCATCATGACCATGACGTCATCCAGCCTTATGGACGTCTTGGGAGGCAGACTGGGCAGTATTGGCACGTGTGGCAGGCTGGAGAAGCCCAAGGAGGGCTAACGTTTTGCTCCAGGATGCTCCATTTGCCCTAGAAGGGGCTAACGCCTCCCTTGGAGGGGCTTGATGTTTCTTTTCAACTCAATTAGGGTTTTAATTTAACATTCTAATGTAAAACAATATGATTTTAGTATTTTGGCCCTATCGGCCTTTTTATGACCTAAAATGTAAAATTAGGTCATGGTATTGTATAAATGAAGGATTTTCACCTTCATTTTATCAACACAACTCACTCTCCACTTGGTGAGGTCTGAAATTTGCGCCCTATTCTAGGGTTTTGGCTGATTTAGTGATGCGCACTTGTTGAAGGAGGACTATTTTGGCATGTTTTGCCATTTCTCTTGAAGGAAGGTGTTACAACTAGGGTTTGCATTGATATTTCTTGGTGATATGTAAGTAATTTTCTGCAAAACTTCTTGAATGAATGGTTGTAGTTTCATTTTCTTGCATATGTTTATAAATTTGTTGAACAAAACCCTAGGTGACAAGCACACAAGTAGGTCCTTGTCTCATGTCCCCTTTGAGAGAAATTTTCAGCCATTGAAGAAGAAGAGAGCCTAGTCGTTGCTACACTCTCTTTCTCTCTTCATTTATTGCTAGTTGTACTATCTATAAGCCAAGGAGAGAGAGACGCCTTAAGCTAGGTCTACTACACTTAGGCCCGATTTTCTCTAGGGTTTGCTAAAAAGGCCTTGTTGTAGCAACACCTTACTTCATCAAACCCTCTAGTCTTGGTTTTGTGCTTCATCTTTCAACTAGTCGTTTTGCCATTGAGTTAAGGAAGGAGGAGAGAGCACCGAGGCCTAGATTACCTACACCAAGGTGAGCCTCTCTCCCCTAAGGTTTTGACTTTGGGGCCTTGCTCTAGCAACACTCCAAAGTCTCTGCCTCCAGTCCTTGACCTTTTTACCTTTGCCTCCTTTAGCTCTTGCATCTTCCACTATTTGACTCCATTAACCCTAAGGCACTGATCCTAAGAGACCTCTTGCGTTGAAGTGAATCAAACTACTTTCAAACTCTTGAAAGAAACCCTAACTACACTAACCCTAGCCTTAACTAATCTACTAACCCTACATACTGCCGTCGTCTTTAGCTATTAACACCTTTGTGCAACAAACGTTTTCTTTCATAAGCAATTGAATGATGATTAAAAGCATAAATTAAATGAAGTGTTGATTTATTACTTTGAATGCCATATCGTTCCAGTATTTATTGGTGAAGTGACAATTTTCATTGCTATTTATAAACATTGACTTCGTCAATATTTATTGTTAAAATTGCTTATATGTTCATCAAATAGTCACCTATTTATATGAAGTACTAACCCATTGAATTAGCTTGCATATATCATTTGTTGTTGCTTTGTCTCAGGCAGGTATATCCTTGGGGGGTTTACTTCATTATTGGTTGTTTAGCCAGGACTATCTGCTCGGTGGTGACTTGTGAGGGGGGGGGAATCTATCTTTGTATTATTATCCTCTTGCCTTCTCAAAACCTCAGGTCACCGGGGACGTCTCCCCTGGGCCTCACCTCCCTAAAGAGAAAGAACCATCCCATTGTGGTGACATTGGGTGGGATTGGTTCCTGTTACGCCAGTTTGACCTTCAAACCTCAAGCTTTTATCCTTGCTACAAACTGTGCGATAACAGTGTACCTTGGTGGATAAGACCCTAATGGTGATCTAGGGCACCCAGATGTGTTCTAGGGTATCCTGGTCTAGGACGAGGCGGTTCTTGGTTAAATACCAAGACGAGATCTCTCCCGGGATGGTCCATGAGACCTAGGAGCAGTTAAGAAGAAGGACATGATCACATCAGTGACCTTCCTCTTATGCTGGGATGATAAAAGCTTATAAGTTATCATGAGACTGATGTGGACATCTTGCCATTGAAGAAGACCCCTTTGACTTTGTCTTGTTGCATCCCCTTGCTTGAACCACGTCCTTCTTAATGTTTATGTGGTGTTGGTCTTTTCTAGTCACCTTGACTTGTTGACTTTCTAATTAATATTTTTATGATTAAAAAATATTAATTATCTTAATTTGTTTTATTATTGGGTTTTAATTAACCCTAACCCCTACCAAAACTATATAAGAAAACCTCACCCCTCACTCTCTCACTCATGTTTTCTTCCTCAAACCCTTCTTGGTCTGAAATTTTCTGCGACTCTCTTGTTCTTATTGGTATTGTGGTGTGAACTCACTTTGAATCAATTTTCTCTTGCTACGGCCTCCTTGGACAGACCTTTGTTGGGTGCGACCTCCTTGGGTTTTCTCTCTCTTACTAGTTTGGAGTTTCTTGTGTTGGTGTAGGGTACGGCTGCTGGTATTTTGATGGTACTACCACATGTGCATAGTACCTACAGCCTTTAGGGTTTTTGTTGAGACAGCCCTACATTTGATTTGTTGTAGCAGACCCTCCTCTTGGACAGATTTTTGTTAAAGGTTGTTAGTGGAGTGCTGGTTGGTTTTCTTATCTACCTAAAGTTCTACTTGGCAAAGATTGTTCACATAGATCATGATGAGATCTACCCTTGAGGGTTTGATCCATGACCATTATAGCTTTTTCTGAGCATACAGACAAGAGGACAGCAATAAGTACATCAGGTAAATCTATTCTTTGTTTTTGGCTAAGGTAATGCTCAGATCTGTTTTGCTAATGTTCATATCTGTTCTTTGTTCAAGTAAATGTTCAGATATAGTTCAGATTTGTTTGCTTTAGTAATGCCCAAATCCATGATATTATTTCTGTGATTTGTTTACTTCCGAATTTTGAATTTATTGTTGATCTATATCTACTGTAATAAATAAAATTAAAAGTTATTTATGTTTCTAGTTTATCCTTGAATTTCTAACATGGTATCAGAGCTTAGGGCGTGAAAAGAGCTCAGCTAAGTCACCTAAGACGAAGACACGGGACACGGAGGACACAGGAATATGAGTATCCGATACGGACACGGCGACCCTCGAAATCAGGACACGGGGGACACGTTATATATATATATATATATATATATATATATATATAATTTTAATATATATATGACTATAAGTTAAAAATTACTGAAATAGACAAAATATTGATAGATCATAGACTATAGTATATGTTGATCAGTGATTCAGTGATACATCATGAACTCCAAAAAAGATACATCATACAAATCAATCAAACTCTAAACATCATACTCATAGATGATAGAACATAGACATACTGATAGTCTGATACGGTGATACCGTATACAATGTACAT
>SNQJ01S0047061.1:62858-72865 GCA_010110895.2 Picea sitchensis | reverse complement strand
TCATTAAGACCAATAATTACATGAAAGCATTGAATCTGCTTGTTTTAGTTCATAGCAAATCTCTAACCTATTCTGTCATCAAATCAAAATGCTGGCTTTCCACTAGAAAGGAGGAGATTCTTAAAATGCCAGCCTGACTAATATTGTTTTTACAAGCAAAGTTGCGAGATATAAAACCACAATACTTATATAGATTAGATATGAAGTCAGTTGATCTGATGGACGTGCTCAGTGACATTGATTTGCTTCTCAGTGGTCTCCATTGTTTTTGTTGTGGTCCATCTCCATCTGCTTCTTAACTCCCTGCCCTTTGAGGGTGAACTCTGGGATTATACTGTGAACTTCCAGCTGTTGGTTCAGCTTAGCCACTTGTTCTGTCAACCTTTGTTCTGCTACTGCAAACCCCTCTAGATAATCCTCTGTTATACCTGAAACGACTTCTTTAACATGCAATTGCATTCTCTCTGCTGCCTTATAGATGCTTCTTTTTAGCCCTTGTGTTTCCCTGTTTTTCTGCGAAGAACCATGGCTAGGTTTGTGGCTACTGTTGATAGTCAAATGGTATCCGTTTTTACTTGAATACTTCAGTTCAATCTTATAGTATTTAAGTCCTAGTTGCTTGACTCTGCAAGTTGTTTAGCTACATGATTGGTAAGTTGTCTTTTATGATGCTTGCAAACACTATTTGAACTTTGTAAAATTAATGCAGTGGAATCTCTCTCTTTAAATCTCTTGGAGGTTCAGGGTTCTCATATTGGTCCAATTTTTATTTTCATTTCTCGATCTCACAAATAAGTACTTGAATTTTTTGTCTAGCAGTTTGATTTTGCACGAAGGTTTATTAACTCCATGATTTGTATTGTTTGCATTTCAGATGCTTTTGAAACTTGTTTGAACTGATTGCAGTAGTTATTTTCTTTATTGCAGCTTCAGTTATTTCGTCTGAAATTATTGTTTTTCCATTGAGTAATATAAGAGTATTCTTATGCAGAGGGGTTTTAACCTGAGCTATGTAGTGATTGTCTCTTAATGATGTACTTTTCGTGGGACATATCAATGTTCTTCTCATTACTTCCATATGCTTTCACATGCTTATTTTGATAGCTTTCAGTTGATATGTTTATAGAATGTAAGTCCTTGGTAAATTGCCTTATGATGCTTGCGAACATGATTTGAATGTTTTACCATTCATGCAATGGAAGTTCACTCTTTAAACTACTTGCAGTTTCTTGGGGTTCTCATACTGGTCCCATTTTTAATTTTCAGTTCTTAATCCTACGAAATAATACTAGAGTTATGTGTCTAGTAGTTTGAATTTAACTCCATGATTCACACTGTTTGCTTTTTAGATGCTTGTGAAGCTCGGTTTGAGCTGTTTGCAGTAGATATTTTCTTTATTGCAGCGGAAGTTATCTCATTTTGAAATTGTTGTTTTGCCAGTGAGTAGTATGATAGTATTCTTACTCATACGGGTTTCTCCATGACCTAAGTAATGATTTTCTCTTAATGGGGTACTTGCTGTGGGGAATATTAATGCTCTTTCTTTACCATGCTTATTTTGGCAGCTTTGAATTGATAAATGTGACAGGGTACCCGTGATTTCACACCAGAACAAATGGCCATAAGAAAGAGAGCATTTAAGATAATTGAAGGGGTGTTCGAGCGTCATGGTGCTGTGGCCCTTGATACTCCGGTTTTTGAGTTGAGAGAGACCCTGATGGGAAAGTACGGTGAAGATTCTAAGCTAATTTATGACCTTGCTGATCAGGTATTTATAAAAAATGGACTCTATGTGAAGCTTGAGAGTGTTCAATCATGTATGTGTTTGTTGATATGGTTGAGATGTGTAATTTAACCTGGTAATCCTGAAGAAGATTCATTAGTGATGAAATGTAATGAATTTCTCTGAACTATGACAGAGCACTTCCTGTTGACTATGTGAGAGTTGAATGTTTTGAGTGAACAAGTTGAGAAATAATGACCAGGAAGCACCTGAATCAGATGAGAGAACGTTATGTCCCTAATCTTAGCACACAATATTAAAACAAATATTATAAAGAGTGTGGTCATAAACTCACACAGTGAGGTCACACAGTGAGAAATTCACCAGGGATAATGCAGCAGAATATGATGGTGTTGGTATATATTTTCCATGAAGAATATTATTGTGTTGCTGCAGGAAAGAAGACGAATATTCTGAATGAGTAATAGAATGTCAGGAAACAGCCTTGCCCTTAGTCATCTTCTTAAATAAATATTTTATTTCCTCATCCAAGATGATTATATATATAGCTCCATTCACTCTTAAATAATGTATTAACTTCTCCTACAAAGCTACAATACTATATTATAAATGTGGGATATACAGCCTCATGAAGACCCTAGTACAGGTTGCCATATAAACTCCTAGTACCTAGTATTTTCCAAATTAGTGATGGATATCAAAAGTAGTGATGGATTAGATATGGTTGTGGAAACATTAATGTAGCTTCACATGTAGGTACACTTTTATGACATATCCTGATTCCCAACTACCTAGCATGATTTGAGCCGAATCACATAAATTGGCAGATCACAGACAATATTTTCAGGCTGTGCTACAAGTTTTTGTTGTCTTTTTACAACATCCCTGATCCGGATTATATTGAGAACGAAATGAGATACAAATGAAAATATAGCAGAGAATACAAAAATACAGTGGAATCCCTTCTATTAATGAATAACAGAATATTGTAGAACACAAATTGGCTAGAATGGTGGTAGCTTATCTCTTAAGAGAAAGAGATGCCGATTATGCTCATTTGCAATAAGCATTACATCATACTCCATTGCATGCCCAAAGAACCTTCTTCACCTCGATGATATATGAGAGAGTGAGAGGAGAATAATTTCCATGATGCATGTGGGATAAATTGGTCTAAGTTTACAAAATGCCACATGCATGTAAAACACTAGGATTTCCCGGGAGGTCACCCATTCCAGTACTACTCTAGCCCAAACACACTTAATTGTGGAGTTTTGATGGGATCCAATGCATTAACGCTGTAGGCATGTACATAAGACCACTAGGCAATCATTACATGATGTCTGTAATTAACAAATGGAGATGACATTACATTACATTCCCTATCAAAAGGGTGGATATCATAGTTTATCAAAATCATAGGCTCAAAAACATTGATTCAGTGGAAAAGGTGGATGGCCATCGATATCCACCTGGATCGGTCCTCTCCCTCTTAGGAAGCAATCGTCCCCATTGCGTCAAGTTCCCTCGGGAGATGGAGAAACTTTTGCTGAATCTGAACCTTGGTGAGCTGCTTGCCTTGTTGAAGTAGTTGTCTTGCTTGTACTTGGCATTATCCTGTCGAAGGATGTCATGAACCCGTTGTTTGAGGTGTTGGATCCGTTCAACAAATCTGGTTGCATGATTTGCCTTGATCTGAGTGTGGGAGGACTTTGTCGGTGAAGATGTAGTGTGAAGAGCTATATCAATGGGGGCTAATGGCTGGAACCCCAAGCACACCTAAAAAGGGTCGTGGCCAATAGAGCTATGAAGGGATCTATTATAGCTATGCTGAACATATGGAAGACTCTCATTCTTTGGAAGGGAGTGTATATAGATTAGACCATTAGGTAAGGGAGCATTGGGTACCAAGTCAATGGAATACTTGACTTGGCAGTGTAGAGGCACACTCATAGGTGAAAAAATATCTTTGTGCTCATCTACAATCTTGTCGACCTACTTCTGCTGTATAGAAAGTGTTAAATTATTGAGCTTGATTTAATATGCAGATTATCTCTTTAATTTCTTCAACACTTTGATTCCAGCTTAATACATTTCAACAAAACATAATCATAACTGAATAGCAATAACCATGTAGATTCACAAGCATGCACATTGTTATCACACAATTTGTAGTTGGAGTAAAGGATGGATGGAAAAGAGGCAAATTGACGTAACTGAGACTATCCTACCACTGTCACCTCAATAGGATAGCTCTTTTTGTTTAGGGTGGTAGGCCCAGGGGAGACGTCATCGGTGACCTGGGTTTTGATAAGGCAAAGGCTTAAAAGGTTTAGTAAAGTTATCCCCCTCATAAGTCACCACCGATCAGAAAGTTCGACTAATCAGCCAATAAAGATAAAGATAACTGGAAGTACAAATGATCACCAAGAGTGTACCTGCCCGAGACAAAGCAACAAGAAAAACTATACATGCGCAAGGTAACTTGCTTGGTTAGTACTTCATGTAATTAAAGACTTTCTGATATAAAGCAATTGACCAATAATATAAGTGAAGCAAATCAATGATTTAAGCTAGCAATGATTACAGTAGATCACTTCACAATAAATGCTAAAGAAGCTTCACAATGTGCAGTGGCAATTTATCATCAATGTAACAATACTAGAAGCAATGCCTTAGCCAATCTTTCAATTGCATTGAAGACACAATAAATGCTGCATGGAGATGTTTATAGCATAAATAGATGACGGCAACAACAGGGTTAGTAATTGTTAGTCTGAGCTAGGGTTAGAAGGATTAGTAGTTGTTCAAAGTATTGGATGTGTGTATGATCAAGGTACTCGACATAAACGGTCTAGATTAGTGCGCTATTAGGGTAAATGGAGTGAAAATCACTGCAAAAGTTGAAGGGCCGAAATGATAGTGATAGGGCTAGAGACAAGAGGGTTTAATGTTGAAGTGTTGCTAAGGCAAGGCCTCAACAATCAAACCCTAGGGGAGACGACTCACTAAGGTGTAGTAGACCTAGGCCTTAGTGCGTCTTCCTCCTTCTCTAGCTCAAAAGGTAATTTAAAATGGCTAGCTTGAGGAATAAATGCTATGGCTAAGGACAAGAGAGTTTAATGATGGAGTGTTGCTAAGGCAAGGCTTCATCAATCAAACCCTAGGAGAAAACGACTCACTAAGGTGTAGAAACCCTAGGCCTTAGGGCGTTTTCCTCCTTCCTTAGTTCAATGACAAGAATAAAACAGCTAGGCTAGAAGAGTAGAAGTAGAGTGTTGCTATGGCAAGGCTCTATCTAACTTCAACAAATCAAAATGGCTCTTAGCTTAACTTAGTAGGGACATGAAACAAGGACAGCAACATGTGCTTGTCCCCTAGGGTTTAATCCAACAAATTATAATAAAAAAATGCAAGTAAACAATACCATAACCATTCAATAAAGAAGTGTTTTGCAAAAAATCACTTACATTTATCAAGCATTCATATAGCCATACACTAGTTGTAAACCTTCCATTAAGAAAATGCCAAAAATAGCCAAGAAAGAGACTCCTTCAACAAGTGCGCATCGATTTTCAGCCAAGAACCCTAAAGGAGGGCGCAAATTTTAGACCTCACCAAGAGTGAGTGAAAGATGATGATCCAAAATGAGAGTTTTAGCTCTCTACTTATACAATACCAAGTGACCTTAATAAAATTTAGGTCACCAAAAGGCCGACAAGGCCAAAATACCAAATAATATTGTTTTACATTAAATGTCATAAATTAAACCCTAATCAAGCAAAAGTAAGACGTCATGCCCTTTCTAGGGTGACGTTAGACCTTAATAAAATTTAGGTCACCAAAAGGCCGACAAGGCCAAAATACCAAATAATACTGTTTTACATTAAATGTCATAAATTAAACCCTAATCAAGCAAAAGTAAGACATCATGCCCTTTCTAGGGTGACGTTAGCCCTTTTTAGGGCGTTATTGGCCTCTTGGAGCAAAACTTTAGCCTTCCTTGGGCTTCTCCAAGCTGCCACATGTGCCACAACTGCCATAACTGCCTCCCCAAAATGTCAACAATGCTGGATGACGTCATGGGCATCCTGGGTGACGTCATGGGCCTTAAAAGGCCAACGTTCCAGTGGAGAGGGCACAACCCCCCTAGGTAAGGCTTTGCCAGGGTGCCTCTGTGGAACGTCCTCCTCTTCTCCGGTGCAAATCCCTCTGTCCTGTCTCTGCCCCCTGCTGGGGTCTCAACATCCATTTGGTGGGCTCTTCAGCCCCATGGAGGTCCGAACTAATCATCTTTCTATGTGTACCTGTCTAATATGGTACTTGTCCGTTGGGTATGATCCTGCACATCAACAGATACGCCCTCCATGGGCTCATAAGTCATAGGGATCATAGCAATGTCAATCACATCCAATTATCAATTTTATTAAACATGTGCATAAAACCCCTTTTACCCAGTGAAGTGCTCAAAGACATTATACAAATCTGCAAGGCAAGTTTGGAGGAAGTGACAGGGCGTCCTATTGGGCTAGTGTCCACTGGAAATGGGATGTTTCCGGAAGAAGATCAAATCCAAGTCATGTTAATGGATGAGGTGGATAAGGGATGTCTTGACAAGGGGTGCAATGATAATAGGGAAGTACAAGGCTTACCTGTGGGTGCCTTTGTAGAAGGCGAGCTGCACCTGTCCTGGATGCAAATTTTTCCAAGCCCATTCATGCCTTTTATTCTTATTTCTTTATTGCTTTTTCTTTCAAGAAGCTAATCAGGGGACACTGCCCTGGCGTGGTGACCAGTGTGGCAATGTTACCCACAAGCACTTTCACGGAAATGAGAAGGCTGGCTTGTGATGAAACCCCCTTTCTCTTGGCCATGCAACCAAGAGCCACTACCCTGGCGTGGTGACCAGCTGCTAGTAGTGTCATACTGCTAGGTGCCCATGGACCTAATAGGTTGGCTCGTGATGAGACCCGCTATCCTCTGACTAGGTCTTGTTTTATTACTTTTATGGGTCCCTCTTGTTTCTTGCTGAGAAGCTTTTTACTGCTTTCTCGGGGATCCTTGGGCGAAGCATCTCGAGGTTTTATTTTTAGGCTTTTATCTTTTGCCAACTGCTTTTACCTTCTGGGCCTTTAGCCTCTTCTTCCCACAAGGCAAGGTGCAACCCTTAAATGGTTGACCAACCCAGTGCCCGGACCAATGTAATGGGATGGATGAGCAAGATGGAAAGTGGTAAGTATGACGGGAGCGGACGATGACTTTTCATGAACCCCCCCAGTGGCAACTCAAAACCTATGGGCACAGGCTTACTAGGGCATCTTGTCATTCCCCCAAGACATGGTCAAGTGGATAAGTATAAGATGCAAGCACTTGTTAGAAACAAAAAGAACTAAATGCACATATTCAAAGGTTTTGAGGATTAGAGTGACACATACCATGATACTTGGACTCATTACCTCATGGAACAAGATCCACCTCTGCCACAGGACCAAGCCGAGGTGATGGATGCTGCTGCTACTGACAAAGTGGAGGCGTTGAAAGGAAGAAAAGATGGGCCCTCCAGGGCCATGCTTAAGTCGATCTGGCTTTCTGTACTCCATGTCTAGGAGTTGTGGGCCTCGAGACATAATCTCCTTAGTTATTCCTAAAAGTGGTGATAACATCTGGCTCCAACTCGGGTACATGTGCTCACCGAAGAGCGCATGAGAACCTCAACATCTCTGGCATAACTTGTAACCTGCTCGATCTCAATAGAAAATATTAGTAATCATTTGGGGTGGTGATATCACCCCCAACTCATATATATATATATATATATATATAAAACAAAAACAAAAGCAATCATATGTACAAGTGTGAAAGCAAACTACTCTAGTATGCAATGTAATGGTATACACAATGAATGCAAATGCCTACCTACTTACCTGCACTTACCTGTGAAGTCAGGTCCCCCCACCTTGTTGGGGTTTGAGGAGGTGCCCGCTGACTGGTAATGGGTGCCTTCTTCCTTCTAAAGTGGACAAGTAGTAAGAGTCGACAATTGATTTTCTTCCAACTTTGAAAGGTCCGAGCCAAAATTGAGTACTTCCTTTGACATTAGTTGGCTCTCCTTTCTTGGTATCCCACATCCATACTACATCCCCTTCCTTGTATTCTTTGATTTTGAATTTGGCCGTTTCCTGAACAACCCTGGTGTATTGTGCAGAGGGAGGGGGGTGGGATTCTGCTGTAAAGACTTCTTGCTGGAAAGGCTGAATCAGTATGTCACTTTCTCCTGTTTTCAGTAATTTCATGGTCCCAACCTCCTTGTCTTTATATTTGTCTAGGAGTTGCTGGTATTCTTCTTTCTTGGGCCATTGGATTTGATCGAAGTCTTCCTCCGTTGCAAAAGGCATATCATTAGGAGAGAATTCAGGAAGACTTTCCATGATTTGTTCATGTGCTTCGTCATCTTTGATGGGATTACTAGCTTCTTGCACATGGGTTGTAGTCATAGGTACGTTCACCTTGACTTTTGCACTAGACTATCTATGCTCACAGAGGTTGTACATTCCCCCTGACTTTTGCATTAGACTTACATCTTGACTTTTGTCTTAGTCTTACAAGGCTTCTTCCTTTGCCTTGGCTAGACCCACAAGATCATATAGCATCTCATTCGTCCTGACTTTTGGTTTGACTCATAGAGGTTGTACGTTCCCCCTATATTTTGTTAATACCTCACAAGACTGGTTGATTCTCCAAATCTCCCTTGCTAGCCTCAGGGTGGTCCACATGGTCTCTCTTTGGAGAATGACTGCTGATGCTGCCAAATTTAACAGAAAGGTCTTGGGCCGAGGCTATAGTAGTCATAACTACCTTTGGTATCTTGTAGAGCTGACCCCCTACAGTAACAATGACACTACAGGGTTGAGACTCATAAACAACATGACGTTTCCACAGATATGGTTGCCCCAAAAGAACATCATAGACTTCAAGTGGGGCAACACCACACGATACCTCATCTTTGAAGGGCTTGATGTCGTAGGGCAGGCGACCTTGCTGGCTGACATGGATGTCTCTTTCCCTGCTCAACCATCTAATGGTGTACAATTGGGGGTGTGGTATTGTCGATAGCTTCATTCTTTTGATGACCTTAGTTGAGATCAAGTTCTTTTGATTCCCGCTGTCAACAATGAAATGCAGTGGGGTCCCCCTTGTTAAATTATTGAGCTTGATTTAATATGCGGATTATTTTTTTAATTTCTTCAACACTTTGATTCCAACTTAATACATTTCAACAAAACATAATCATAACTGAATAACAGTAACCATGTAGATCTACAAGCATGCACATCAACAACACATATACCCTGGGGAAACCCTATACAGGGAGAAAAACCCCAACAAACAATCTTCCTTTATTGCAAGTAATATGTAAGATCATGTACAATAAACCACCATGAAAAGTACCTGACTGTGTGACCAACAAACAACAAAACTTCACTGTCCTTTACTGTTGATATAAACTAGCATATTTGTTGTCTTTTACTGCTGATAAAAACCAACACTATTGCTGTCTTTTACTGCTGATAAAACCAACACTATTCACTGTCTTATAATGCTGATATACACCAACACTTATTCGTTGTCCTCTCTTGTTCAGTATGTAACACAGTAAACAACAATACTAGCCTCCTTCACTGCCCTGTCTCCTTCACTCATGCGCTGCATCACAAGTGAATGAGGAAGAGGGGTCGAACTCTGTATATATAGGGCGCAGGAGAGTGAACTCGAATTAGGAAGAGCTTGCATGTCTTTACAACTCAAATTGTAATTTGACTTAACTAAACTTTGCATGCCAACTCGCTATGCCACTTGACATGCCAACTCGACATGTAACTCAACATGCAATTAGACATGCATGCAATGCAACTCAATATGCAACTAGACATGCATGCAATGCAACTCAACATACAACTTGACATGCAACTTGACATGCATGCATTGCAACTCAACATGCAACTTGACATGCATGCAACTCTGACATGCAACTTGACATGCATGCAACTCAACATTTACAACTTGAGTTAGGCAACTCAAATTAGATATTCAACTCGACTTTCTTTTCATAGTGGATAAGGTTACACGTGCCAACGCACTAGATCAATACATTTACATTATTTGCATAAGGAAGATTGTTTGTTTCTAGCTCATAGGAATTGTACATTCAACCTAACTTTTGCTAGATGCCTTGACTTTTACTCATGGCTCACAAGGCTTGACT
>SNQJ01S0047061.1:23017-53944 GCA_010110895.2 Picea sitchensis | reverse complement strand
TAAAGTATTAGGTTCACCATATGATTTGAAGGAATGAGTAATGCCACCGTGTCAAGCCCTTGGTTGATTGTCTTGGACCCTTGAGGTTGTTGGTTATCCTTTGTGGGCTTTGTGAAACCCCTTACCCTTGTTATGGGCCTTGTCTATTTTGTTTGGGGTTTTTTGTCTTATTTTTGAGGGTTAATTTAAATGTTAAATAATCACATGTTTAAATGTGAAATTTAAACATGTGATTTATATTATTTTTATTACCTTCCTACCCTAACCTCAACTATAAAATAGAACCCTCCCCCTCTCTTGTATCCTCTCATCCTATTGTGTCTCTAGCCAAAGCGTGGAGCCTCTTAAACTTGCGGCCTCAGTCCAGCATTGTTGCAGTTTTGTTTTTGGGTGGAGCTTTCTTGTTGCAGTCCTATTTTGGTGAAGGTTCTCTTGCTGCTGTCCATACCCTCCTTCTTCCTGTTGCTGCTATTTATGCAAAGGGTGCTGCCATTTGTTGCTTGAGGGTGCCGTGACCTGTGTAGAGGGTGCCGTGACCTGCTAGAGGGTGCCGTGACCTGCCAGAAGGTGCCGCTGTCCATGCTTGAAGGTGCCGCTCCTATCCTGAGGGTGCCGCTGCCTGTGGAGAAGGGAACGCTGGCTGCCAGGGGTAAATTCTGAGGGTGACCTCTTTTGCTTGCTGCAGCCTCATCTGGACTTTAGCCTTGTTTGCTGTGAGGGTTAGGGTTTTATTGTTTGGGTTTTTGGCTTTACTTTTACCTTGACTATGGTGGCATGAAAAGTTCCTTCAAACGGTGGCTTATAGATCTCTAATAGATCTGAACCAAACCTTTAACTGAGCATAAACTCAAGACCTTTTCTCTCTATGGTTGTGCATCATCTTCTGTGGTAAGGTTACTGCCAGGTATGTCTCTAATGTGTTTTCAGATCTGAGTTATTTAAATTCAAGTAACCCTTGTTTGCTAATTGTTCTGTAATGTGGTTTGCTTCAGATTTGTAATTTAGATCTGCTGTTATATCATAGCATCTCTGTTAGCTTTAACTGTTAGAGGACTGCTGATATATATTTGAGTTTCCAGTGTTGAAGGAGTTTTATCTTTCCAGCTTTGTTTTCTCATACTGCCACTGTTTTCTTTTATCCTATATGCTGTCTATCTAAAGTAACTTTGCTTAGAAAATTTAAAAAGTGACTGCTGTTTTCCATTTTACCCTAATATTCTAACAGTAAGTGAAAGAATGAGGGGGGGTAGGTTCCTTTTTATAGTTTTAGAAGAGGGTTAGGGTGAAAATTAAATCATTTAATAAATGGCATTTTAATTAATAAAATATTAATTAAAAGTCAAATAAGTCAAAGTGACTTATAAAACTCCAACACTACATTAAACAAGGAGGGAAACAAAAACAAGAAAGGGGGGACTACAAGACAAGGTCAAGGGGTTCCTCTTCAATGGCAAAACATGTCCACATAGGTCTCATGGTAGCTTATAAACTTTTATCATCACTGCATAAGAGGAAACATCCATGATGTGGTCATGTTCATCTTTGTGGCTGCTCCTAGGTCTCATGGACCATCCCGAAAGAGAGGAAGAAGATCACACATCATCATATCTTGGTAAATAACCAAGAACTACCTGGTCCAAGACCAGGGTACCCCATAACACATCTGGAGGCCCTAGAACACATTTAGGGTCTTTCATCCACCAAGGTACAAGACCAAGGATCAACCTGGGCATTTAAGCAAGGATTCCTTGGAACACATCCAGGGTTCTAGAGCACATCTAGAGACTTACATCATCAACCACCAAAGAACACATCCAAGAATTGATCCAAGCATCGAGCAAGGATTCCCTGGAACACATCCAGGGGCCCTAGAACACATCTAGGGACTTACATCATCAACCGCCAAGGAACACATCCAAAGATCAATCCAAGCACCGAGTGAGGATTCCCTGGAACACATCCAGGGGCCCTAGAACACATCTAGGGACTTACTACTCGGTCCTTGACCAAGAACCCCAGTAATACACTGGGGGCCCTCACTAGGGTCTTTTGCCATGGCTCAAACTACTTGGTCCCAAACCAAGAACCTCGGGAGTGCACTGGGGGCCCTAGATCTCAGCTAGGGTCTTATGCCATCCTCCCGGAGAATGGCTCTTGCAGCTGCACTAATTTCAACACTCTCTCTAAGCAATACCAAGCTTGTCTTGAAAGTACACAAACTTTGTTAAGGATAGAGGCTTGGTCAAAATATCTGCTGTTTGTTCCGCCGTCGGAACATACTGAATACTGAGAATGTTCTTCTGCACCATGTCCCGAACATAGTGATATCTCATCTCAATGTGTTTCGATCTGCACCATGTCCTACTTTCTGGAGATCCATTATACAAGAATATTTGCTATGGCTGAGTGATAAAGAACAAGAAACTCTGTTCTCAGGCACATTCGATTCAGTTTCTTAGTTAGTGGGCTTTAATAGGGGCCTAGTGGACTAATTTCGACCTCAGTGCCCAGAAATGATCATACAAGGGCTAATCATTCTTAATGTTCAACATATATGGTTTTAGTGCAGGCACATTTCTGCCCTACATTCTGGAGATCCATTATACTAGAATATTTGCTATAGCCATTTGATAAAGAACAAGAAACTCAGTTCTCAGGCACATTCTATTCATGTCCTTAGTTTATGGGCTGTAATAGGGGCCTAGTGGACTAATTTTGACCTCAGCGCTCACAGTGTCAACATACTCTGATTATGACTCAATGTTTTATATATGGGATCCATCAGGCCTTCCTTGGAGCCATTAATTGCTCCATTATCAGGACATATATATATTTATGCACAGTTCATAAGTTGTTTTATTTATATTTTCATGTTTCTAAGGTGGTTTTTGAGGGTTATCCATATTGAGTATTTTGATGATTAATGGGTGTAGTTCCTGTCCACTTTGTTGACCTTCTTTATTGTTTATTTCCAGGGTGGTGAAATATGCTCTTTGAGATATGATTTGACTGTGCCTTTTGCACGATATTTAGCTATGCATGGCATCAGTAATTTGAAAAGATATCACATAGCAAGGGTCTATAGGAGGGATAACCCTTCTAAGGGACGTTACCGTGAATTCTATCAGTGTGATTTTGATATTGCTGGGCAGTATTCCCCAATGGTACCTGATTTTGAAGTGATGAAGGTTTTGACTGAGATCTTAGATGAACTAAACATTGGGCAATATGAGGTAATTGTTAAAAGTTGATGTGCAATCTGTTTAATAATTAATTTTAGGGTGAAGGAACTTATCTGTTGTATATGTGTTTTAAATGTTTTTTTGTGCAGTAACATCTTGTCAATATGTGCAGAGATTGATCAAGTTTTAATCTTGCAGGTGAAGCTGAACCATCGAAAATTGTTGGATGGAATGTTAGAGATATGTGGAGTACCTCAGGGAAAATTCAGAAGTATTTGCTCTGCAATTGATAAACTGGATAAGCAGCCATGGGAGCAAGTTCGAAAAGAAATGGTAATCAGCAATCAAATTTGAAGGGCTGGTCCTTATTTGTATTTGAAAGGTTTTTCTATAGTTTTGCCTTCCACATTGAAATTTAAAATTAAACTTACCTTTCATTTCCCGTTTGAAAGAAAACATTACACTTATAATGTGTACATACCATATTATGTGATTTGGCAATGTTTGAAGATACTATTACTTGATTTTATTTAGACATGAGTACATGATGTTAATGTGAAAATAACCTTGGAAGCGATTTTTATATTGTAGTTATTTGTTTGTGCTACATGTGAGATGTTTAAAATATACCTAAGACCTTGTTTAGGCATTATATCTTTAATGTTAGATATACTAAGGATGGTAATACCAAGGGAATGATTTTAATGTAAGATACTATTACAATGGGAGTTGGATCTTTAATGTTAGATATACTAAGCATGAAATTATCAAGGGAGTGATTTTAATGTAAGATACTATTACAATGGGATATGGACACCAACTCTAGAATAGGAAATAATGTACAAAATCTTCTTTGGATATTCATTCAAAGCCACATTTTATACATATTAGGAAACTACTAAGAATTCAAATGTATATTTATAATTTCCCATAGTTGCATTATTATTGCTTGTAGGCATGGGGTAACTTGCTTCTGAGGTTCCCCCTTTTTTTGGGAACAACTTCCGGAGCATTGAGAATGTTCAAGGAGCTCCTTGCTTGAACCTCCATTACTTCAAAGGGTGCTCCCTACCAGTTCCCAATGGTTGAGAGATCCTAGATGAGATAAGATATATTTATTGATGTTAAGAAATGACGCACAAAGTAGGTTAGTTGAACTCAAAAATACATTAGTAGTGATAAGCAGTGTGAGTGCAAACATGACTCCTAAAACTAAAAGCTAAAAGCATAAATAAATAAATAAATAAATGACTATATCCATCAATACAATGTACGAGAGGCCTATTCCACATTCATACAACGTGGAGTTAAAATAAAGGTCGAAGAGGAAGGAGGAGAAGCAACCTCAGGATCCTCAAACGGTGAAGTTACCATTGTAATAGAGGTGGAAACTCTAGACCCTACTTTTACCATAGATATGGGCCGTATTAGTATGTATAGTGAGAGGATTTCCTTGGGAGGATATTTGAGATTGAGAGGGCTGTTAATATTATGGTAGCTACGGGAGGTATTTACCTCCACGTGTGAGCCTAACGAGAATAGAAGACTCCGAGAAGCAAGAGAAACCCTAATGAGTTGGCTAATAACCCTAGAAGCCTTGTCGGCTCAAGAAGATAATTTATATTAGGTTATTAGCCTCCAAGAGAAGAAGTCGACCAAAAATAATAATAATATATTGAACAGACACATATCCAGAAGGAGAAGTCGGCCCCAGCAAAACTGGCAGAACCACTATAAATACAGGGCACCAGTTCTCATTTGACAGTATCTCAGAATTGCAGTTCCCAGTTTGGTGCGCACTGCAGCTCTAGTTTGGTGCGCACGTGTGGAGGAGGACTGCAGGTGTAGCTGCAACAGCAGCTAGTTTCAGTGTTGGCTTGGACTATCTATTGGCGAGGGTTTGGACTATCTGATCAACTTTTTGTGATGCGCTATCCTTGGGGAAAGGTGCGCTACCCTTTGTTTGGCTATCTAGCCTAGGGTTTGCTTTCAGAGGAATTCTCAGTCAAGGTTAAGGTGCTCGGAGGGAAGCTTCGACCTATGGTTGGGTGACGGGGGTATCGTCAATGGTAAAACGAGTACACCATCTTCTATATTCTTAACAGGTTATGGGCCCACTACCCCGTCAGTTAGCCTAAAACGCTGGAAGGAAACATAGCCGCTAGATATTGAGCTCGTTGAGGAACTGCCGCTAGGGTTACTAGCAGGAGCAGTTTCCAAAAGCACTGCAGCTAGGGTTACTAACAGAAGCAGTTGCAGAAACCCTAAACCTCGTGTCGAGGCACCTTAAGTGACGAGATTGACCTAATCTCCGGATAGATCAGTGCACCCTAGCCCAGTGCATCTTCTGGTACTCTTAGAAGGCCAAGAAGTGAAGTTTGGATTTCTGGTCAAATCTAGGGTTTGACCAAGTCAAGCAAGCCATGACGGTTTGGCTATTCAGTCTAGGGTTTGCTTTTCGTGAGAATTTCGCCTGTTAAGGTGCTCGAGGGAAGCTTGACCGCAGGAGTTGTGGACGGGTATCGTCAACGGTAAAACGAGTACACCATCTTCTATTCTTAATGCTGGTAACACGCCGCTTAGCCTAAACCGAAGGAAACATAGCCGCCAGATATTGAGCTCATTGAGATACTGCCGCTAGGGTTACCAGCATGAGCAGTCGCTAATCGCAGCTAGGGTTACTAACAAAACCCCAAACCTCGCGGTCGAGGCACTTTAAGTGAAGTGATTGACCTAATTCCTGGATAGACCACCCAGCTCCGCATCTCTCGGTACTCTTAGAAGGCCAAGAAGTGAAGTTGGATTTCCGTCAAATCTAGGGTTTGACCAAGTCACAAGCGCATGACTAACTCTATGAAGTCTGAGAAAACGTTAGATGGAGCCTCTAACTGTGAGCATGGAAGACAAGGATTGACCTCATCCCTGTTAAGAATAAAGTATTTTGGATATTGTGAAAAGGAAAGATCATGGAAGCCAGAGTTTGAAGAAGAGAAGAGAAGGAACCGCAGAAAGGTAACCAAGTGGAGAAGTTCAAAGATGTTGACATCAATGCCGAGTATCATAGCGGATTCCATAAAATACCACCTGACACCCTACATCTCCCATATCGACTCATCACAGCATGTACGATGCCTTAACACCCTCTCACAAACATTGGACAAGTTATGAGCTCAAAGAACAACCGCATATTAAAGATGAATGATGACGACGTAATAACATCATACTTTGTAAGGATCTCCCACTAAGAGATCAACTACAAGTTATTGAAGAGATCATCTCGCAGGAAGGAATTGGTAACATAGTACTCAATGGTCTTCCAAGACATGGGATTTATCGGTCGTGCTAGCATGAACACAAGGAAGGAGTACCCACATTTGAAGAACTTTGGACCTTGTTGTGCTCAAGAAGAATCAAGGATCAATGCAAAAGAGAACCTCAAAAGAAGTAATGGCTTATCAAGCCTTTACAATAAGATTCAATAATTTCAGGGACAAAAGAAAGTTTGATCCAAGAAGGAAGCCAAAACAAAGAAGAAAGATTTTAAATGCTCAATCAAAAGTACGTCACGCTGTGAATTCAGATTGAAGAAGAAAAAGGAGAAAGAGAAACATGAAGCATCGGGCTGTACAAGAAAAGGAACCCACAAAGAAGACTAAGCAATATGAAAGAGACTTCTTCTACTAAAAATAAACATTCTTTCTTTATTTTCTTCCGCATTATCTGCTTTGCATCGCCGCTATATCTATCTCTTAGGAAAGCTAAAATGTTCCAAGAAAACTATATCCATGGAAGAACAAGAAGAAAAGATGAAATATATCATGCTTTAAAGCTATTACAAGATAAGTCAAATCAATCAATCTTGAAGAGACTTCTAGAAGCCTATTACATTAAGAGTGAATTGGAGAAAGACGGCGACTCCACAACTAAGATGGAAGCTGCGGATTCTCGTTAGGACGAGGGAGCCAATTATATGCACTCTACATCAAGCAAGGATTAGAGGGAGCTAATCCTATGATCCATTGAAGATGATAAATGATATATATCCATGAAGCAGCCCATGAAAGATAGTAATGGTTCACTTAACTGTGAAGAAGACCTTCAAAGAGAAGTCTTAAAGTATCTTTGGTTGTCCATCTAGATCCTGCGGATCCTATGATGAAAAGAAGAAGTGGAATCTCAGGGCATGAATCTATAAGAAACTCCATGGACCCAAGAGTTAAAGAAAAACATGAAGAACATGAGGATTCCAAGAAAGAAAGAGAAAACCAGCCATTGTATCAAGAATCACAAGATTACCGTACCGGGATATGAACTCATACTAAAAAGCAATCAAGGTAAGAACCGAAGTCGTGATACAACAAAGACTTATGAATGAAAGATTGGCGTAGATTCAGTAACGCAGGGTTCTCCCAGGACATGGAGAAGATCAGGATGATTACTTGTTCCCACATCACCAGACACATGGGTCATTATATCATCCGCAACATCCATGAGTTGGAGTTCTTAAGACGATGAATGCAAAGAATGTTCTCTAGAGAAATTGAATAAAGAGTGTGATGAGGAGAAATCTCAAGACTTTGAGGCATTACCTGAAAGAGACTCTCAGATGCAGATAAGAAGAAGACAACTTGCGGAGAACCTCCAAGGCAATGCGAGAAGTGCAGAATATTTCCATAACATCGCAGACACGAGATCAGATCTCATGATGACGTAAGAAGTGCCACATGGATGTGTTCCGCTTCTCCAACCATGATATACTCTATCATCTGCATTCACATGAAGCCTTCACAAGCAGTCTGTACTACGGGCATTACATTATCCATGATGAGTCCGTAGCGAGAAAATTATTTCTCCAACACATATCTCCACACGATAAGCAAAATTTTTGGTAAAGCTTCTATCCAGATGAAAGAGTTTACGTACTCAATCTGGAGCTCGTGGAAACAACTTCCTCCGTTGAAAAGGAAGAAATGACTCTTCAAGTTAGGATAGAGACCCAAAATATTATTTATCTTTGTAATTGTGCAACAGTCCGTGATTGACGTATTGCTTTCCTCGCTCGAAGTGCGGATTGAGATTCCGGATGGACGCGAATCCTTCCACTGTAAAGCCATCATGGGAGGTAGTCTGATTGTCGATGTATCATAGACAATCCACTTCCCCATCAGGTTAACACGGGGAGTGGTCTAGGACAACCACTCTTCTCGCTACCACCGAAAAGTAATGGTCAAGTAGAATCGGTCCCACGGCAGTCATCCTTCGGGTTCAGCCGCCAGAGCGCCAAGAATGGTTCGCTTTGGTGCTTCGATGCAGACGCACATTGCTTAGGGTTATACATTCTCCGTATGACTCTGATTAGCGTAGGAGGAATGGCTTAGGTGGGGAATGGTCTGGACAAATATTCCTTAGGGTTACACATTCTCCCCAGGTTTCACTTTAATAAGTGTAGGAGGAATAGCCCAGGATGGGGAATGGTCCGTGCTCAGCAATCAGTGACAAACATTCTTTAGGGTTATGCATTCTCTCCATGGCGCACTTTAATTAGTGTAGGATGAATGGCCCGGGGTGGGGAATCGTCCAGATAGTCATTCTTTGGGGTTTATACATTCTCTCCGTGGTGCACTTTGATTAGTGTAGAAATATTCAGTGGGGAATGGTCCAAACATTTACTCCTCGAGGGCAGACTCAATCTCTCCAGGTTGCACTTTGATTAGTGTAGAAGAATGGCCCATGGTGGGAAACATCCACAACGAAATATCCTTTTTCCATGATAGTCTATTACCGATGAGAGGGCGTGATATTCTTTTTCAGAGCTCGGGCTATGAAAGATTTTACCTTGATAATTTCAATGACGCAATATTCTTCGCATTGCTTACTGCATGTTTGTTACGAAGACAATAGATATATCACCGGGTGACAAATTCCACCGCTTTGTGAGGCATATACCTTTCAGAGTTCAATGTGATGTAAGTGAAGATGCGGTCTTCAAACAACGAGAAGATCATAACATTGCTTCTTAGCGCAGCCGTTGGCGATGTTTTTGCAAGACTGATGATGTGCAGATGGATAATTCACTATGGTGGATATGTTCCACTATTCTAACCATTACGCTTGTTGATACTGCGTTACCATGCAGAACCACTGGATTTTTGTTATGTACTACTATGGATATATACAATTGTGTTCTATTTTTGTTCTAACTGCCTCGAAGACTATCAACAGCTTATTGGAAGCAATCACCATCCGCATCTAAAGATGAATAGAGATTGAAATGGTTCTGTGGCATTTTGTTCTTGATTTATAAGAGTGGGTTCTTGTATCACTCTTTATGGTGTGAGGGACTTATCCAAAATCATGTCTAATTACTCGCATGAAGTATGGCTTCGAGAGATGATGCACCGATGATGATGGTGATGCTCATGATCTATTCATGACATAGTCTAGATGACTATATTGATGCTACCGGGTAAATGGTATGTTTTTGTGCTCAAGTCCATTTCCTGTAAATACCTCTCTAGCTAGGAGGGAGTGTTAATATTATGGTAGCTGCGGGAGGTATTTATCTCCACGTGTGAACCTGATGAGAATAGAAGACTCTGGGAAGCAAGAGAAACCCTAATGAGTTGGCTAATAACCCTAGAAGCCTTGTTGGCTCAAGAAGATAATTTACATTAGGTTATTAGCCTCCAAGAGAAGAAGTCGGCCAGAAATAATAATAATATATTGAACAAACACATATCCAGAAGGAGAAGTCGGCCCCAACAAAACTGGCAGAACCACTATAAATACAGGGCGCCAGTTCTCATTTGACAGTATCTCAGAATTGCAGTTCCCAGTTTGGTGCACACTGCAGCTCTAGTTTGGTGTGCACATGTGGAGGAGGACTGCAGGTGTAGCTGCAACAACAACTAGTTTTAGTGTTGGCTTGGACTATCTGATCAGCTTTTTGTGATGCGCTATCCTTGGGGAAAGGTGCGCTACCCTTTGTTTGACTATCTAGCCTAGGGTTTTCTTCCGGAGGAATTCTCAGTCAAGGTTAAGGTGCTCGGAGGGAAGCTTCGGCCTATGGTTGGGTGACGAGGGTATCGTCAATGGTAAAATGAGCACACCATCTTCTATATTATAACAAGGGCTTGGTTGCATGATCTTGGGAGGAATCCTGGAACATTTAGATGAAATTCTCCTAATACTTGAGGCCGTTGGAAAATGATGGTGATAGAGGATTGAGTGCCAAAAGCAGGGCAACTGACCTAAGTATGATGAGACTGTGTGCTAAATTTTCACGACATGGTATGCGGACCTGCACTTATAAACAAAATTTGTCTTGAAAACTGATTAACTTATCAAAACAATGGATGAAGGAACACTAGATCTAGAAACACATAATTTAGTAAGTTAGGACAACGAGCTACAATTTGCAACACTCAATCACATCACTCTCCATTAACTCGATTTTTCTTTTCAATACAATAGCTTAAAACTCTAATTGCCTAACCATATAGTGAAGCACCCTAAGACTTTTTTATAGAGGAAGAGACAAAGGGAAATACGATGATTGTAGACGCATGCAGTGGTGTGTCCTCAAGGACTAGTGCGCCTCATGCATGGATAGATTTTCCCGAAATACAACAAGAACACTAGGATTAAGTGGCTGCATTAACTCATGTGCCTCACTCAACTAGATAACTGTGCCCTCCCATAATATACAGAACACTCATGTGATGCGCCCTCATGCATGTACAACTCATAAGACACATTGTACTCCACTCATGCAATGGACCCTTACTCATAGAGAATTGTGCCATCTAAAAATAGCGCATGCATGCATCTGCCCTCACGTATTGAATGATGAGAGTGTGTGCTAAATTTTCACGACATGGTATGCAGACCTGCACTTATAAACACAATTTGTCTTGAAAACTGATTAACTTATCAAAACAATGGATGAAGGAACACTATATCTAGAAACACATAATTCAGTAAGTTAGGACAACAAGCTACAATTTGCAACACTCAATCACATCACTCTCCATTAACTTGAATTTTCTTTTCAATACAATAGCTTAAAACTCTAATTGCCTAACCATATAGTGAAGCACCCTAAGACTTTTTTATAGAAGAAGAGACAAAGGGAAATACGATGATTGTAGACAGATGCAGTGGTGTGTCCTCAAGAACTAGCGCGCCTCATGCATGGATAGATTTTCCCGAAATACAACAAGAACACTAGGATTAAGTGGCTGTATTAATTCATGTGCGTCACTCAACTAGATAACTGTGCCCTCCCATAATATACAGAACACTTATGTGATGTACCCTCATGCATGTACAACTCCTAAGACACATTGTGCTCCACTCATGCAATGCATCCTTACTCATAGAGAATGTGCCATCTAAAAATAGCGCATGCGTGCATCTGCCCTCACGTATTGAATGGCTACATAATTGTTGTTGTGCCTCCACTTGATCCCTCTTATGCACCTCAATCAATGTGCCCTCATTATTGCAATTTGCATGTTGCTGCACATAGGTCCAGGATGGAAAACTCTGTTGGAATGTGACATTGTTGGGGAAGAACAACTCAAAGCAACAAGTAAACTCTAACATTCCCTTTCTCCGAGGAAGGTGTTCTCCACCAGAGAAAATCTCTCCCTCAACATCTCAAACTTCACCTTAGCAAGGGACTTAGTCAAAATACCTGCCACCTGAAAATTTGAAGGAGCCATTGCTCCCTTTTGAACTCTATCTCCACGGAAAGGATAGCGAATGTCAATTTGCTTGGACTCTGGAGAGATCATGAAATATTGGATTCTTAGAGATCTCGATGCAGCGTTGATTGTCACAATAGATAGTAATGGGCTCCAACAACTGATCAACTAATTCTGCGATCAGCTTGGAATGTTAGATGGCCCACAACTAGCAGAACTTGTTGCCTTATACTCTGCCTCTGTTGAACTAAAGCAATTGCTGCCTGCCTTATACTTGATCCGAAGTCAAAACAAAAGCTTGAATCGCTCTTCCTAGTACTTGCATCTCCTAGATAATTAGAATTAACAAAACCATGCAACACCAACTCACCACACACCTCAAGCCATAATGAACCATGCCCTTCAAGTATCGGAGCACATGATTTGTAGCAATCCATTGAAATCTTGGGTTCAACCATGAACTGGCTCAATTTGTTCACTACAAAACATATATCAGGCTTGGTATTCACAAGATATGTAAGGGAACCAATCAATTGCCTATACCTAGAAGGATCTACCAAATCCTAGTCTAAATTAGCGTACAACTTCAGATTTGGAACCATAGGAGTGGCCAAAGGTTTCATATCCAACAGTTGAATTCTCTTTAGAAATCCCACATTGTACTTTCCCTGTAGAAGGAACATACCTTGCCAAACCTCCAGAACTAAAAACTAGTGCATGAGGCGTATTTTCTTCATGTCAAATTCATTGGTTGGCTTCTTCTTGCACCATGCAATGAGCTTCTTAGAACTGCCTATAAGGATTAGATCATCTACAAGACGAGTAAATTATTTATCAAATAAATAATAAAGGTTAGGATTTGCAGCAGTGTTGGTGAAGTCCAAATTCAACAAGTACTCATCAATCCTTAAGTACCATGAACATGGTGCTTGCTTCGGTGCACAAAGGGCCTTCTTCAACTTGCAAACATGTGTGTCTCACCCATGCACCTCAATGTAGAAATTTAATGACAAAATCAACTTAAACAAATTCTGTCATACACTTAGCAACCTAGAGATAACTGTCTTAAATGAACTCTGAAATGTATAAATCCACATTTAGAAAATACCATACGCAGAAATACACATTGCTAAGAAATTATGCAGCGGAAAAATAACAATGAACAACAGTCACACATCCATGTAAAACTCAGAAATTTAGGCAACCAGCCAGGGAAAACCCCAATGTGGGGAAACCCAATGAGAGAGAGAGATTTATTTAGCTTCAGGAAAGTACATATCAGCAGCAAGATTACATTTAGCAGCCAAGAAAATCACTTTTAAACACAATCTGTCCCACAACTTGCTGCCTAGAAAAGCATGCCACAGTCCATACAGCTGTACGGCCTTGCTGAAATCAGCACCTTGGAAATAGTTCCCTCAACAGGTTGCTGTACCTTCCCTCCTGTATGGCCATCCTCCAACAAAAATCTTTCAAATGCTGCCTCGAAAACCGTGCCCTCATTTTCCTTGATTTCTGTGCCCAATTTGCTGATGTACGGCCTGTCCTCTGCAATAAAAACAGCAGCTCCTAAACAAAAGTTCCTCCTTGGGAAACATGCCCAATCTCCTTTGGAAACCATGCCAAAAATCTGCTGCCCACTTTCCTCTTCAAGCTCTCTCTCAATTTTCTTCTCTTCTTCTTGTCTTGCACACTACCCTAGGCATTCTCTTATAATTCGAAAGTGACCTTTCACCTTCCAAGCGTTTTTCAGCTTCCCCATCCCTAAATTCAATGGCCAAGATCTAATCTTGCCTTTACATGATCAAGGGACATGATTCATTCCCTCAAAAATAAATCATTTAAAATATTAAAGTACAAATTTACTTTATAACATAAGTGCACTTTATGAAATAAACTCACTTTAATATTAGAAGGTACATTTAATAAAAGAACCACTTTATTACAACTTTATAAAAACCCATTAAAGTCAAGTGCCTAATAGTGTAAATATAAGGTTACTTCCGCATACAAGACAAAACATGTGGAGTACCTCCCGAGCTATTAAAGCTAACACTCTTTCTTAGTGAGGGATGTACTCGCTGCCATCACCATCATCCGGTCCCATCACACTGTTCGCAGTAGGAGCTCTTTCTGAACCTCGAGCCAACCCCAACACCTGCACAGAATTCGAACCTGAAGACCTCCTCCTGGCAACCACTCTGAACCTTGAGCTACTAGGAGAATCCACTCCACCCTGAGCTTTTGTTTTATCACACCAGCAGAGCCTCCTGCTGGTGCTTAGAAGAGACTCCCTCTCTTCCCTCGGAATGCAAGACTGAATCCTTGGGCCCTTCGCAGTGTCAGGAGCCTACTGCTCCTCATCCGACGTTGAATCATAACTTGTAGGTTGTCCTCGCAACTTGTACAACCTATCCATCCAATCACCAATCAACTGTGGTTCAACTGGATCCACTCCCTCCCTGTAGATAAATACATGTTCTCTCTTGAACAATGTAGAATATCCAGCATCATCCAAGGCTGAGACCAAGAGCAAGTTAACCCTCAACCTCGGAAGAAACAAAACTCCATCAACCTCCAGGAATCCTCCATACTTGAGTCAGAGTCTAACCCTTCCAACTCCACTTACAGTTCGTGCCGTACCTCCTTCACTCACCACCATTCGGTCAGTACCTGTCTCTGTGATAATAAGGAATACACACTGTTATCCCCGATATCTAGGGATAACTAGGAGATCATGTCTCGAGGCCCACATGGTCCTAGACATGGAGTACCGAGAGCAGGAGCGACCTGACTCCTGAGCATGGTCCTGGAGGACCCATCTTCTTCTTCTCAGCCAGCTTTGTCCTGTCAGCAGTACCAGCCTCCATCACTACCGGCCTGGGCTTGCATCAAAGAGGGCTCTTGCTCCATGAGGTAATTGGTCCGAGGTATCATGGTATGTGTGTCATATTTGATCATTATAACCCTCTTATGTATGCATTAGATCTCTTTCATTCGGATAACTGCTTGAACTTTACACGATCTACTTGACCATTGTTGGGGTGATTGATTGGGTAGCTTAGCAAATTCATGGGTTTTGGTTAGCTGCAAAATTTGAAGAACAAAAATAGTCCGCTCCCCCCATATTCTCATTCTTTCATCTTAAAACCAGAAGCTCATCCATCCCTTTCCCCTAGTCGGCCACTAGGATGGCCGTCGAGGGTACATCTTGTCTTGTGGGAAGAAGGGGCTAAGACGAGGAGGTAAGCGGTGTTAAGAGATAAAAGCCATAGGAAAGTGGAAACCTAGAGATGCTTGAGGATCCCCGAGAGGCAATAAAAGCCTCTCATAAGAAGCGAGGACCCTAAAAAAATGATAAATAAGTGCAAAGACCTAACCAAAGGATGGGAGGTCTCATCACAAGCCGACCCGTTATGTTCATAGGTATTTAAGCGGTATGGCTTGTTGCCACCATCGGAGGTCGCAAACCGGTGACCTTTGGTTGTAATGGAAGGATCTCATCACGAGAGCCAACCTCTCATTTACTGTGAAGATATTCGAGCGAGTAGCAATGACTACAGCCGCCAAAGGCGTTGTCCTCTTCGTCAAGGCTTGTAGCAAAATAAAAGAAGATAAAGGCAATAAGGGCTTGGAAAAAGTGCATCTATGGCGAATTTTCTTCCATGCTCCTACAAGGCACCCTGATTAACACCTGGCCGATTGACTATGACTAGACATCCTAAAACCACATCACGTCACTAAACATGATTTGAATAACCCTTTGCGAAAACTCTCCATCACTTGTGAGTATTAGTAGCCCAATAGGTTGCTCTTTTAGTTGCTTTGACTTTGTATAGTGGGTTTGTGGGTGCCTTTGTAGGATCTTTGAGCTATTAGAAGATTTGTTAGGGATGTTATGCATATATTTGATAAAATTTAATAATGATGAAATGTGATTAACATTGCTATGATGTCTAGGACTAATGGTAGGCGTAGCTTTTGATATCACGGGACCATGCGTGAGGGCCAGTGCCAGGAAGGATCGGTTTGGGGGAATGATTGATTCGGGGACCTCCATGGAAATTTGAAAGAGCCCATCGGATGGAGCGTTGGGATGGCGAGGCGGAGACGGTTATTGTGACGAGCCTTACGCGAGAGAAGAAGAGGGGCAGCCCTCATCGGGGGCGTTTTGGCATAGATTGTGGCTTGTGGGGATCAGCCCCTGGCAGATGGGGCGTGGACCATGATGGACGGGGCGCCACGATGATGTTGGGCGACTTCGAGGGCATTGGCGTATATTGGGCTTGTTTGGCACATGAGGCAGGTTCTTTGAGGAAGGGCAGCGTTTTGCTCATTGGATGGTTATCATGCCCTAAAGGAACCGCCCTCCCGCTGAGGGGCTTGCCGCCTTGATTTTCTGCTCATTATTGGCATTTAGGGTAAAAGTGACAAATAGTAAAAGGCGGGCTGATTAGCCTTGGCCATTTCTATTTTATTGACTTATTTTGTAATTTAAAGGTCAAAGTATTTGTATAAATAGAGGATGTTTCCCTCTTTGGATCATAACATAACTTGCTCTCATTTGAGAATCACTCTTTAACTTTTGTCTTGGATTTTTCTCTTGAAGTATTAGCGCAACCTCTTGGAGAGTTATTTCTTAGGGTAGTGGTGCTATATGCTATTGGAAGGTTTAACACTAGGGTTGGATTTGGCTTTTCTTCATCATCTTGTAAGTGTTTTTCTTCAAAGCTTCTTGATTAGATAGTCGTGGTTTAACATTTACATTCATTGTTATCTTGTTGGCTATTAACTTGATCCTTGAAACCCTAAGGGAGCCTACACACAAGTAGAGTTGAGGCTATGTCCCCATAGCATAGCTTTTAACCATTGGATTTGAAAGCCCTAGCCTTAGATACACTAACCCTCTCTTGTCTTGGCTGGATTTTTGAGTTTAGAGATTGAAGAAGAAGTGATCCCTAGGCCTGAAGTTACACCTAGGGTTTTAGGTTTATGAAACTGTATTGAACAACACTTTTCGACCCTAGATTTATTATAAAGCTAGCCCGTTTGCCAAGAAAGTCCTAGGGAGAAGATTGAAGCACTAGGCCTAGCTTTAGCTACACCTAGGTAACCTTTTCTCTCTTTAAAGGTTAGGGTTAGTGGCCTTGCTTTAACAACACCGGTAAACCCTAGGCCTCTTGTCTTAGGTTTTGAACTCCTTCTAAACCATTAGTCATACTTCCTTTGACTCCATTAACCCAAGGCTTTTCATCGATCTTGAAGCTTGTTATGCCTTAATTCTCTTTCAAACTACTTCAAATTTGCAAACCCACTAACCTAGCGACTAAACCTAGCTGATTTTTGAACTAACATAAAGAGGATAGCATTGTGTTGAACTTTGCTTGAATAAAGGTCGACCTTGTCGCTCTTTGTAGTAGTGGAGTTAAGTGCATCTTTTCTTGGTTGAAATTGTCAACGTCCACTTTGGCTAAGCTAACCTGCAAAACAACAAATTTATATAGCATTGTGACGTCATACTTGTATAAATCTCTTATTTGGACCTTAGCGTTTTGACTTTATTTTCATTTGAGGTGGCATTGAGCTGTGTGGATTTACATTTGGCCCGGAATTATTTTACTGCAACGTTGTGCTCTTTTCCATCGATTGACTCATTGATAAAGCTTGGCGTCATACTATTGACCCGAGAAATAGTATAGGTGATGTAACATGCTTTGATATCTTGTTTTATCTGCAACGTTGTGATTCTATTTATCTATTTGGTTGACATTGAGTTATTTACTACATTCATAAGCTGATTATACAAAACATATTGCTCATTGTCATCGTTTTGATCTATAAGTTAGAGCTGACGTCACACCTTCACCATTGCTGTAATACATATGGCCTTAACAACTATATTACGCCTGGTAGATAACGACATTGCATTAATGATATGACTACATGGTTTGATTGCACATATTGAATATACTCTTGATGTACTTATTGAAGAAGTGATCTTGTCTTAGTTTGATAATCATTGACTTGATCCAATAATTATATCTATTAGTTGCTCATATATACTTTTGAAAATAATCATTGATTTCATGAAGTAATAACACACTGCAAGCACATTCTAGTCTCCTTTGTTTGACTTCATAAGCGAGGTGCATCGTCGATTGGTCGCATCTTCGATTCCATCTCTCTCTTGAGCGACAATCTGTGGAAGGGATTCTCCTTGACTTGGCCTTTATCCTTTAGCCTTCCTTTGACCGGATTGCCTTGTAGACGTCCTCCTTGGACTTGCCCTCCCTAAATAGAAGAGCTCCCCATCGAGGTGGCTTGATGGGCTAAATAGAAAGAGCTCCCCATCGAGGTGACAGTGGGTGGGGAAGCTCCTCGTACGCTGGTTTCAAGCCTTGACTCAAGCCCTTGGACCTCTCCTACAAACCGTGCGATAACACACACCATATTCCTGTCATGTGACAAGAGGCTCCATTGTCAACAACCCACCTGCTATCACCCACAAATCCAACACTACCGACACTGGATACTAGAGTGACCAAAGAAAATTCCATATTAAACTTGGACTAAAAGTCCTCCATAGCTATTGTTGCTGCTGTATCAGGCCCCTCATGTTCCTTCCTCTTCTTCTTCCTCTCAGGACACTGAGAAGCAAGGTGCCCCAACTAGTTACAACAATAACATCTGTCTTTACTCAAGTCCCTCTCGGAATTTCCTTTCTTCTTCCCCTTGCCCTTTGCTGTAAGAGCAACATTCTCATCAACTCTGTCTTCCTTTTGTCCACTACTTTGAGACCCCATTCAGATCTCCTCTTGAGTGAAGTCGTCCCACAATCTACTCCAATTTAGAAAATTCTCCTGACACACCACACGCTTCACAAAGACATCCCACTCCTTTGTGAAGCCTTTCAAGGCTATCCTTTCCAACTCTAGTTCTAAGATGACCTCTCCTATTGCAGCTAACTCCTCCTTAACCTGAGCTATTCGGGTAAGATAGGATGCAACACCCTCACCCATAGCCATCTTCGTGTCATGCAATTTATCCTTCAAGGCCATCTTCCGGTTTTCATTCTTAGTCTCATACAAATTTTTTAATGTATCCCACATCTCTTTGGCTGTCTTCTTCTCAGCCAAATGTTGGATGAGTGGTTCTTTACTCCATCTAGAATGATCCTCTGTGCTTTGGCCTCCTTTACCTCATGCAAATCCAAGGCAATAGGATCTGCTGTGGGAGCTACAACAACAATGCTGACATAACTCCAAATCCTTGAGAACAAATGATATTCGGACCTTCCACTGCAAGTAGTTGGAAATGCCCTCCAACTGATCCTCATACTTGATGCATGCAAGCATTTTCTTGTCAACTGTTCAAAGAAAACAATTAATAGATTTCCCCCCTTCGAATCTTGCCAAAATTAACACTGCTCACTGTACCTTAGAGCCCAAGCTCTGATACCATGTAGAAATTTAATGACAAAATCAGCTTAAACAAATTCTGTCATACACTTAGCAATCTAGAGATAGCTGTCTTAAATGAACTCTGAAATGTATAAACCCACATTCAGAAAATACCGTACGCAGAAATACACATTGCTAAGCAATTATGCACCGGAAAAATAACAATGAGCAACAGTCACACACCCATGTAAAACTCAGAAATTTAGGCAACCAGCCAGGGAAAACCCAAAGAGAGAGAGAGAGATTTATTTAGCTTCAGGAAAGTACATATCAGCAACAAGATTACATTTAGCAGCCAAGAAAATCACTTACAAACACAATCTGTCCACAACTTGCTCCCTAGAAAAGCGTGCCACAGTCTGTACAACTGTACGACCTTGCTAAAATCAACACCTCGAAAATAGTGCCCTCAATAGGCTGTTGTACCTTCCCTCCGGTATGACAATCCTCCAACATAAATCCCTCAAATGCTGCCTCAAAAACCGTGCCCTCACTTGCCTCGATTTTCGTGCCCAATTTGTTGTTGTACGACATGTACAGATTTGTACAGTACGGCCTGTCCTCAACAATAAAAAAACAGCTCCTAAACAAAAGTTCCTCCTTGGGAAATGTGCCCAATTTCCTTTGGAAACCGTGCCAAAAATATGTTGCCCACTTTCCTCTTCAAGCTCTCTCTCAATCTTCTTCTCTTCTTCTTGTCTTGCACACTACCCTAGGCATTCTCTTATAATTCGAAAGTGACCTTTCACCTTCCAAGTGTCTTTTCAGCTTCCCCATCCCTAAATCCAATGGCCAAGATCTAATCTTGCCTTTACATGATCAAGGGACATGATTTATTCCCTCCAAAATAAATCACTTAAAATATTAAAGTACAAATTCACTTTATAACATAAGTGCATTTTATGAAATAAAGTCACTTTAATATTAGAAGGTACACTTAATAAAAAGTCACTTTAATAAAAAAACCACTTTATTACAACTTTATAAAAACCCATTACAAAGACAAGTGCCTAGTAATATAAATATAAGGTTACTTCTGCATACAAGACAAAAGATGCAGAGTACTTCCCGAGCTATAAAAGCTAACACTCAAACCCCTCGACTAATTAAATTTATACTTCCTCCTCAATGTAAGCATTCGGAAAAACAATTTTTACATCCATATGGTATAAGGGCCAGTTGAAAATTGGTGCAAGAGATATAATGGTTTAGATGGATGTATAGTTGGCAACTAGAACAAAAGCTTTGGCATAGCCAACTCCTTCTCTATGTTGTCTTCTGGCATGCTTTACCTTGTACAACTATTTGGAATTTATTGCATATGTCCCGTTAGCCTTGGAACAATTTCCTAGACATCATTCTTTAGAATGGAGTTATACTCCTATGCATGGCATCTTGTCATACTTTCTCTGCCACAACATCCTCATTATTGCAAGGATTTGAATTAGAAAACATTAGTGCAACATAATTAAGAAACTTCTTAGGGGGATGACACACTCGAAAAGAGGTCTTTGGTGCTGCTCCTTGCTCCTCGCCTCCTTTAAAGCCATCTTGACTTCCTTGTTGATCTAGAATGTAAAGTGGTCTCTCTTCCTTCAATGCAATTTTGCTGATTTGAATTTGATTTTCCTTCTCTTTTAGATCAACACTTGGAACAAGGAGTTTTTCTCCCTCCTCAACTCCATAGAAAGCTTGTGAGACTTAGAGGAGCATGCATCTTCATGAAATTTCATATCTTGGTTCACTATTGTCTTCCGCTATGATGGAAAATAGATATGGTAAGCATTGGAGGACTCATTGTAACCAACAAATATACACTTCATTCGAGAAGGTTCAAGTTTAGATATCTTTGAGGCCTGAATATGAATATACACAAAACAACCAAATATACGAAAGTGTGGTTTTGAAGTTTCTCACCAATAAAAGCTTCCTTTGGTGTCTTGTCCTTTAATTTCTTGTGAGGACACCTATTTAATGTAGACTATTGTACTAGATTCTTTTGCCCAAAGAAGCATGGGTAGATCTAGGTCATGAATCATAGCCTTGGCTGTCTTTATGATGGGCTTGTTTGTCCTCTCTGCAACCCCATTTTGTTGAGGGTAAGGTACTTTTAGCGACTTCTTGATCCTTGCTTCCTTGCGAAAGGCATCATAGTCTTTGGGGGTGTGCTCTCCCTTGTTCTTAGACCTCAACACCTTAATTTTCTTACTTGTATAATTCTCCACAAAAGCTTTAAACTCTTGGAACTCATTGAAGACTTGATTCTTGGGCTTCAAAAAGAAAATCCAATTTTTTCTAAAGGAATCATCAACGAAGGAAACATAGTAAATGTATCTGTTAGTGAAGCTAAGGTCATTGGTCCACATACATTTGCTTGGTTCACATGTGTTTGAATGGATCATATCAAGAGGGACTCTTCATGTATGCTTATTGCTTGGGACAACAATCTTGGCATGCTTGTCGAGTGTAGAGTCCTTGCACACTCTTGTCTTCTCGATCTTGAAGTTTGACAGTCCTTGCACCTTGTCCTTAAAGAGAGGTAATGCTCCATAGTGCAATGTGTAGGTGACGAAATTTCTTGTGCCAAAGCTTGCACAATTTGTCATTTACATGCACTAAAGTTCGATGTTGATTGGATCAACAAGCAACTTGTAAAGGCCACCTTCTTGCATACCTTTGGCGAAAAATTGACTAGAGTCTTGGTTGTGATCTTTGATAATAACTTGTCGATCATCAAACTCAACTACACACATAAGATTTGTCATGGCTAAAACTGAAAGAAGCTTCTTTATGTTAAACTAGTAACATACTGACCATCATCTAGTTGAAAAACATTTCTTGATGGCATGCAGAAAGAGACTAAACTCATTTTGTGACTGGATAAAAGGCACCATCACCGAGTCCACACCTATATTTTAGCCTCTTGTTCTTGAAGTCTAGTGAAAGCCTTCTTGTTGAAGGTCATGTGTCTGGATGCTCCATTGCCCACATACCAGCCTACACTAGAGATGGTGTTAGTGGAAAAGTGTGAAACTATGGAGAAGATTGTCTCAAGCTTGGATGATAACTCATCCACTTTGCCAGAAGCATCTACACTCTTTGCAAACTGCTTTTGTTGCTATTGCTTTCCCTTCCCTTCTCCTCAGGATATCGAGATGCATAGTGACCCATCTTGTGGCACATGAAACACTTCGCGTGACTCATATCCTTCTTCCCTTGGTTTGAAGACCCTGAATCTTCCTTCTTTTCCTTTTAACCTCGGGTCCTCCTTTCTTACCTCCTTTCCTCATGAGGACACTTACGAGAAATAAATTAACTCTTATTCACAAGGAGGGTGCACTAGTTGATGTGGATGCATGCAATTTGTATCAAACTTAGCCTTATCTATTCAATTGTAGTTGAGTGTGTCTTGCATGAAAGACTACTCTAATTCCAATTCAATTCGAGTGCGACAATTGGAGGTAGAGGCTTATTTAATCATGTTTCAAAAGTTGAAGAAGGGGTTGGATTCTTCGGATTTTCCCCTTGTACTTGTAAACTCTCTATGGTTTCTGATGTTAATAGATTGAAGAAACTTCTCCTTCATTTCGTTCTCTTCTTTTTCTGCATGCCAATTATTTTCTGTTAATGTTGCAAATCTCTCACTTAATTGAATTTATTTATTTCATACGTTTTCGTGGCTGTTTTCCTCTGACGATGTGAAATAATTGTGAACCAGAGCTATGTTTCCAACCCAAAGGTTCATAGTATTAGATATTCTATTCGTTGATTTGGTTTCAAGTACCTAGACAAGGTTGTGAGTGGATTCTTTCCCTTAGCGTAGGGATTCTCCTAGCCCAACATTGACATGATGATCAAGATGCCTCTCCATCGATTTTTCTCGTCATCTTTCAGAGACTTGTTTTGTGTTTCACTTGATTGCATAGCTTAGAGAGGCATTGGTCATATCGAATCCATCTTAAACCTAAATTGCTTTATCTTTATAATCTTTCTTAGTTTTTTTGATCTATATTACCTTATAGAGCTCAATGTGTAGATTAGAAGCAACAATCTAGGGAATCCCCTCGAGATTGGAAAGCACCAGCCCAAAGTAAGAGAGACAAATGTCGAGGTGACTCTGGGCATTGTCTCTAGAGCAAAGTTGAAAACTTGGAACCAATTAAGTAACAAGACATGTCTTTTAAGGGTCCCATGTCCGTATCCTATGTGTCAGACACATGACATGCTAGGATACATGTTTGACACGTGTTTTGCATGTGTCTTAAAACAAGACATGTACCAAACACGTGTTCAACACATGCCCTAGATGTGTCTCGATGTGTTGGACACCAAGGTGTGAAGAGACCTGTTTCTTGATGCTATAGGTTTGAACAACAGGGTTGAGTTGGCATTAGCCAACTTGGATCTTAATAAGATAAGATAAGATAGTTTTATTAATGTCCAACAAATGATCACAAAAGTAGGTCAGTGGGACTGAGAACTACAACAAGTATGAGTACAATGTGGGAGTGCAATCACAACTCCTAGATAATGCTGAAAATGCGAAGAATAACATACATAAAGAAATCTGAAGTCAAGTAGTCTCAGAAAGTATATAACCATTACAAAGCTAAGGTGATCCAATGGTAGAGTCGGTCACTTTTGATGACGGTGATCCTCTTGACTGTCATCCTCCACACCAGTATATGCGGATCTTGGCTTGAATATAGAGGAGGAGCAGGAGGAGGAGTATGGAGAAGAGACCAATGGCAGTGGTGGTGATTTTGATGATTCTGACGTGGAGGAGGACCACTGGTAGCGACGAGCTATGAGATTCTTCCATCTACGGTTCAAGTATCTACCCTAATTTTTATTTTCCATTGGCATTTCCACATATAGTATCAATAATTCAGTATCTATGGTAATATATTTTGATTTTGATGACATCAAATGATTTAATGAAAAAATTGCAATTTATGGTTCTAACTTCTAAATTTCTATTTTATGACATGTGTATTAAATATTCCAATTCTCCATGCGTTTGATCATCATTAATGTGGTAATTAGTTGTACGAATATTTTGTAAATGTTCTAATTTCTAAAAAAATTTGATCTGTATGTCTATATGTCATTTTTGTATTGGTAATTTGTAATATATATATATATATATATATATATATATCGTGTCCCCTTTGTCCTGTCTTTGGGGTCATTGTGTCGTATGTTGGACTTGTATCCACGTATCCTCTGTGGCTTGTGTCTCCATGCCATGTGACTTAGGGAACCAATCAAGGGTAAGATCGAGATCGAACCAGAATCGACCACCAAACCAATCTACTAAAAAATACACAAAATATCAGAATTTTAATAAAAAATATATATTTATGTACATCAATGTAAATCCAAACTATTAGACACCAATTATGCAAAGTTTGCTCATGTATATAGCATGTAAGGGTGAATATAACAAAATGGCACCATTAAATTAGGATTTAGGGGGTGGGCATTTTTCCTCTTGTTTGTTTGTTTTGTTCAAGGCATGTGCTACTGTAGTGGCTAGTTCAGGATGGGAATTGACTAATTGACCGACATTGAACTGATCGATTTGAGATGGAATCGTTGTATCGTCTCGGTTCAAAAGTTGGTTCGACATCTAGACCCATTGAACTTGTTTGACTTATTTTCAATACGCTACTCTAGGTTTACATTAAATTTGCTCTAGTGCAGGTTCAATTGTTAATAGGTCTTAGTCTCAAGATGGCTCTTTGCATGTAGCTAAGAGACGACCTTACTATCAGACCTTCATATATATGCAAACATTGGATGCATGACCTCAGGTTCCCCCTTGGATAGTCCTAGATAGGCTCTCATCGATGTCGGGTTGAGATTTATTAGCAGATTCTACGCTGTGACATAATTTGTTAGCTATGCCACTTGTAGGGGACCAAGTGGGAGGAGAATCTAATGTTTAGATGTCTTACCTATCATGGGATTAGAGGCAAGTTTTAGTACCCTTATCAGGACACTAGTGGCTCCCTCTTCACTTTCTTTCATTATCTAGACTAAGGATGCCTAGCTCTATTCCTGAGGGGGATTTTTGGGCCTAGATTGTAGTCCCTGCAAGGACCCCTCTAAATAAAGCTCACCAAACAAATCACCTCTTCCTCTTCCCTATTTTCTAATGTGGCTGTGGCAATAGACGATAGGTAGAGGCCCATACCATTTCAAATATTAGATTAGTGACACTGTGAGTTACATCTGAACCACACACCTCCCAACCACTCGATGGTTTGATCAATGTCCTTGAGACTTGAGGAGCTCTCGCTCTAGAATCCAAGATAGACAACATCAAAGTGACAAACAAATCAACACCACGAGGTCCTAGACTTGGGTCTCTCTACACAAAGTACCACTCTTTAGGTTTGCATGAGCAATTATTCCTCTATTTGGAGTTTGTTTTCCCCTCAGCCTTGGATGGATGTTGGAAATGATGGACCTCCTTGATCTAGGGCTCCTTCAAGGAATACATAGTGATGGCCCCTCGTCCAGGGTACTCTCTTGATGACGTTCTGAGACTAGGCATCAACCCCATCATGGTGATTGGTGACTCAATTGAGCAGCCTTACTCTCTCTCTGTCTCTCCTCTTTCGACCTTGGCCTTGTTAGAACAAAATTTAGTGCCCCCAAATGTTGTAAAGTCCCAAGCATCAAGGGGCTAGTCTTGTGCAACTTAGGAAGGTTACCCACTGTCACCTCAATAACTCTTCCTCACACTTTTGTTTGGCTCTTCTCCAATTTAAGGGGCGCTTCTCTAAAGATAGGATTTCTAAGGCTATAGAGTGGAGGCCCAAGGTGATTTTGTTAAGAGTTAGCCTAAGCAAAACAAATGGTTGTAGTAGAATGGAAAATGAATGTTGTGAGAAAGGAGTATGAAGGTATTGTTAGATTATGTAGCTCGGGCAGGTACTTCTACACTAGGGGTGTCTAGTAGTGTGGAAGGGGCCTCTTTATGTCTAGACAACTTGATGTTGGTGGGGATCACTTAAGTCAACATGAGATTAAGTCACAACCGTTGGATGTGACTTAAGTTGTCTCAATGCTTGATTAAGTCCCCACCGTCAGATCTAGACCTTGAGGAGAAGATCTAAGGGCCATGGTTGAATGAGAGAAAAGGCTAGGGTTACAAATAACCAAGGTGGCCTCATTTCTCATGATCTTAAGAGAGAAGTCAACCAACAGAGGGAGAGTGGCTCTTAAAGGGAGATTGAGTGATTGGTTAAGGCGAACCAGTGAAGAGGGTCGAGTAGGGTCAAGTAGAGAGGTCGAGTAAGGGCAAGGAGAAGTCGAGCTGAGGCAAGCAAGAGGAGATAGGGGCCAAGTAAGAGCCCAAGAGGTCTCCCAGGGAAAAGTTATCAAAAGCTGTAGCCGATAAAATGGAGGCCGTACGAGTCATACAGATTGAGGCCGAGAGAGGGCCGTACCAGTAGAAGACTAAAGAGAGGGCCGTACCAGTACGGTTGAGAAGAAAAGAATTTAACATATACTAATATCAATGACAGTGTGATCACCAACAACAAAGAGAAAGAGAACCCGAGTCGTACCAAGAATTCGGTACAACTGTACGATCGCCCAATAAAGAAAATCGGAATTGTACGGAGCCGTACAACTTATACAACTTTCTATTTTGTCAAGTATAGTTGGGTTTTCTGTATGTATCTTAGACCGAAGAATTTAAATAAGGTTTTGCCTAGAGGAGTGGGATTTCCAAACATCTGTTTTGATAATCTTTTGTGTGGCTGTTCATGTTATTATTCTGCTAATGGGTATTGGATAAAATGTGTGTTCTTTTTCTATCAAGTCATTTGGATCTGAAATTTACAATGTCTGCATAAGAGTTTATGCTATTTTGTTTTACATGGTATTAGAGCTAAGCTCCTAACAACTCCAAAAGATTTTGTGAAGTATTGTGCTCTAGGGACAAGGAAAGGAAAGTTGACCCAGTTGCCAAAGAAGCCCTAGTGAAGCCAAGTTAGTCTTCCTATATCAGAATGGTCAAGACTTGACCTTGAGAAAGGGTGTTGTAGGGTGTACGACCTCTCCAAGCTGAAGAGAAGGTATTTCTGAGGAGGGCCGATCTATTCAGTTTAAGAGGGAGCAAGTTGTAGCTGGCTCAGGTTTGCTCAATAAGTGTTATACTGAGAAGGGTCTCTAGAAGAGGCTAGAGTTAAGTAGCAAGATGGCTACAAATCTTAGATATGAAGATAGACTGGATGGTGCTTCCAACTACATGCAGTGGAAGTACCAGATGAAGAATGCTCTTCAAGAAAGTAAGGTATGGGGTATTGTTGATAAGGCTGCCACAATCCCCACTGATCCTAAGGACAAAGAATTGCATTATGTTCTGGAGATCGTAGCTCAGAGGATTCTGCGAGATGGGGTGAAGGATCACCTCGTACCTAGTATTGGTGAGAAGCAAACAACTCATGAAATGTGGTCACATCTAAAGTGACTGTTTGAGGCTAAGCATGAAAGCAGAATCATGGCTCTCAAGGAGAGACTTCAACACACAAAGATAACAAAAGGAGAAGGTGTTGCAACCTATCTCACCAAAGTGAAACAATTACTAGATGAACTCCTTGCAGTAGGAGTAAAGCTATCCCCAACTGAAATAGTTAGATCAGCCATGAAAGGCTTCCCAAAGGAGTGGGACCCTTTTATTGCAGGAGTAGTGGCCAGAGAAAATCTGCCAGATTGGTACAGGTTGTGGAACGACTGCTGCCAAGAAGAAATTAGGAGAGGCAGGGATGTAGATGACGATGAAGAGGAGGATAATCTCGCTCTCACCTCCAAGAGGGGAGCCAAAGGTAGAAGAGGAACAACTTTTAGAGGAGGAGCCACAAGCGGAAGGCCAAAGAAGGATCTTTCACATGTTCAATGCTATGTGTGTGGAGAGTTTGGGCATTATGCCAGCCAGTGCTCTCAAGCCAAGAAGGGCTATGGGGCAAAAGGCAAAAGGAAGGAAGTAGCAGCTTCAACTTAAGTTGAGGACGAGGATGAGGAAGAAGAGTAGCAGTTGGCTACCACAACTCGTGAGTTCTCGAAAATGTTTCGAGACGAGTATACCTTGTTCCTAGACACGAAGGATAGATCTAGAGATGGGTGGTACCTAGACAGTTGTTCCACTTGCCACATGACTGGGGAAAGATATGCATTGCAGGTGTTCTCAACTCAAGATTTGGGTTATGTAAGATGTGGTGTGCACTCTAGCATGGTGGCAATCAGAGGAGAAGGGATGGTGTCACTGCAGATAGAATCAGGCAGGATTCTAAGGGTGTCAGGGGTACTTTATGTATCAGGTATGAGAGTTAATGTACTCTCAATATCAACCTTGGAGGATCAAGGCTACGGTGTCAACTTCTTTGGTTGTGGTGTGCATATTCGCTCTGTCAGAGGTCGGGCACCAGGACTACGTGTGATGATAGGCATCAGTGAGGATCGCCTGTACAGGCTGTGGGGACAACCCATCTACAACTTCAGGGGTGGAAGTGATGGGACAGTTGGATCGTACTTAAGAGAGCAGGAGGCTATCCTAAGTAGGCGCACGTGGTGGGAGTGGACTCAGTTGGAGGAGTGGGGATACTCAGATGGTCTCGGTACAGGTGGCAGTAGTAGCTACAAAGCAGAGCAAGTTGAGTATCTAGACTTAGAAAAGATGGGTCTCTAAGATTCAAAGGGAGAGTCTCACAGTGATGTGGACCATGGAGGAGGCAGCTCCAGTGGCAGTACCGCCCTCGCTAAGAGGGATTGTTAGATTATGTAGCTCGGGTAGGTACTTCCATACTAGGGGTGTCTAGTAGTGTGGAAGGGGGGCCCCTTTACGTCTAGACAACTTAATGCTGGTGGGGATTACTTAAGTCAACATGAGATTAAGTCACAACCGTTGGATGTGACTTAAGTTGTCTCAATGCTTGATTAAGTCCCCATCGTCAGATCTAGATCTTGAGGAGAAGATCTAAGGGCCAGGGTTGAATGAGAGAAAACGCTAAGGTTACAAATAACCAAGGAGGCCTCATTTCTCATGATCTTAAGAGAGAAGTCAACCAACAGAGGGAGAGTGGCTCTTCAAGGGAGATCGAGTGACTGGTTAAGGGGAACCGGTGAAGATGGTCGAGTAGGGTCAAGCAGAGAGGCCGAGTAAGGGCAAGGAGAAGTCGAGCTGAGGCAAGCAAGAGGAGATAGGGGCTAAGTAAGAGCCTGCACAATTATCAGAACCCGCAGCAGATAAAAGGGAGGCCGTACGAGTGGTACGAATCGAGGCCGAGAGAGGGCCGTACCAACAGAAGACTAAAGAGAGGGCCATACCAATACGGTTGAGAAGAAAAGAAGTAAACATATATTGATATCAATGATAGTGTGATCACCTGCAACAAAGAGAAGGAGAGCTCAAGCTGTACCAAGAATTCTGTACAGTCGTACGATCGCTCAATATAGAAAATCAGAATTGTACGAAGCCGTACAACCTATACAACTTTCTATTTTGTCAAGTATAGTTGGGTTTTCTGTATGTATCTCAGACTGAAGAATTTAAATAAGGTTTTTCCCAGAGGAGTGAGATTTCCAAACATCTATTTTGATAATCTTTTGTGTGGCTGTTCATGTTATTATTCTGCTAATGGGTATTGGATAAAATGTGTGTTCTTTTTCAGTCAAGTCATTTCGATCTGAAATTTACAATGTCTGCATAAGAGTTTATGCTATTTTGTTTTACTGGTATAAACCCCAAGACCAAGTGCCAATCCACATATGGGCTAAATGGAGTCAGAGTGGTATGAATCTAAGACGTCTAAGAGGGCTAATGCATGAATGTGTAAGGTAATTGAGGGCTGCTATGGATGCCACAAATCAGCCTTAGTTTGCTGACAATTAATGCAGAAAATCATCTTTTGAGAGCTAGGAGTTCTACCCTAAAACAAAGCCATGAAGGCGATGTTATATTGGTTCAAGCAACAACCTAGTCTGTTAGATGCAAGTTAAATATGACAACTAGGAGACTTTACGAAGCCGTACCAGTAGAGCAGAAACTTCCTTGATTTTTTTATGGAGGCCGTACAAACAGTCAAGAGAGTCGTACAGGCTGCAGAAGCAGCAATACAACCTCAACTAAGCCGTAGGATGGCTGTACAGTAGGTTGCGGGCTTGTTTAGCAGGTTGTACGGGCCGTGCAGGTGACTGTACAATAGGTTGTACAGGGGAAACACCATGCAAAGTTTTTTTGGGGAAGATTTGCAGGTAGAGGGTTTCTTAGGGGTAGATTTGCCAGGTTTTCCGGTGATTGTATTTTTCCTTTGTGGGCCATTTTCTCGGTAAGGGAGCCCTTGTATGCTTGGACATTATTTTAATGAAAAGTAGATTTGAAGGGCATAAATTTGTTGTGCATGTGTAATTGGTTTCCATTTTGCTTCCGCTATTTGTTTATGTTAATTATTCCAGCAAGTATATTTTATTCAATGAGCTGTAATTATTTATTTCCGAAAAGGAAATCACTAGGAAATAATTTATCTAGGGCTGGGATTAGAAAATTAACATGGTATCAGAGCA
>SNQJ01S0047060.1:34332-46807 GCA_010110895.2 Picea sitchensis | reverse complement strand
GGAAGTTGGTGCTTCCAATGAATGTAATTATTCAAGACATATAAGAAAAATCATTCTGTGGTTTTCTCCCGCTTTGGGTTTCCACGTAAAACACTGGTGTACTGTGTATGTGTATGATTGTTCATTTGTTCATTGCTTATTTAATTTGCATTTATTAGATGATAATGCTACATTGATATAACACTTGGATTATATGGTCAAAAAGAATTAAATTTCTTTATTATTGATTCACCCCCCCCTCTTAGTAATCCAACATGAACTAGAGATTTAGAGGGCCGCATGTTATGAGGAAAATCTCTCTATGGCTAGGGGAAAACCACAATAGACGGGATGACACCCAAAATCAACTCTAATATCAAGTATGCTATATAAAGGAAATGCTAACAAGAGAAGGCTAGAATCCTACCTCGTCCAGACGTTCAAAGAATACCACCATTGAGCACACAACCCAAATCTTTATACCTACAACTTGTCCTCAAAAACCAATATATGCAAGCATGTGGTGATGATATATAATTTTAGAATATAAATTAGCATAATCCATTAAGAAACATGACAAATACTCCCATGGAAAGGAATTCAAATATTTGCAAGATATAAATTGGACGAGAAAAGAGTATTCTTATTAATGTAATCAACAGAATTACATAGGTGATTTTTTTTTGTAACGACACATATTGGAATAGAGAAACTAAGTCCCTCTAGTTGGGCCTCCACCACTTCAATCCTCCGCAAAGGAAAATCTCACATGTAGGAGTCAACGAGTTTCTCCATCACAAGGTAGGAATATCTTCGGGGATGAACAAAAGAAGTTCATACTTTGAAGGACAAAGGGATGCAGACTCAATTTGAAGTAAAATTTCTCAAGAGTGTCTTTTCTCTCAATGTTGAATTGTTGATTGTCCAAGTCTTGTATATGGCTCAATTTATAGCCTCCAAATGGAATTGAAGGGTTGATTTAGAGCATTTCCAGTATATGGAAGGTCAAGGATCATGGATAACGTGACATGGGATGGAAACCTAACATATTTTTTAATTTTTGAGCACCAAATCCGATGTACGTGGACTGTAGTTGAGAAACCTACGTATACGCGAGTTGTCTAACGGGAAGGTCATGTATGTGTACAAAAATATGTATTTTTATCTCTGGAGTGAACAAAAAGGGGGACTTCAAGTCTATAGAGGGAAATGGAAGGCCATCCAATAAAGATGCATGGAGTGAGGAAAAAATTTCTATAACGAATGCCCCCTAATGTGTGAGGACAGAGGAGTATCTGCAATGACCAAAATATATTATAATTCCAAGAAGTGGAGTAATGAAGACTCAGCTGGAAATACTATTTACTCATGAGACTATTACAATCCATAATGAATTTGTACACATGGCTATCAATATGAATTACACTACAGATCCATGTGGATATATATCAAATAACTGTTCATGGCTATGAATAGGCAATAGAAAGTGGACATATGCCATAGGCTATCATAGTCACTAACAAGAAACAATGGAGTCTAGTCTCAAAATAAACCCAAGATATTTGTATACAATGGAGTACAATCTGATCTTCCATGATCGTTGAAGTCATATAGGTACTGGTCCAATGAAAGACAACAAAAAATATGGGACGTTGTTACTGTAAGCTCAAGGTGCAAGTCTACACAATGTGAATATAGGAGTTGAAGTTGAACATAATGAGGATTTGTTTGATTATTTGTCATTAAGGTATATCGTTAACAAATGGGAGACAACCCATTGATAATGAAAGTAGGTTTCAAGGCACCGAGTACATTCCACAAGTGTGAATAAGGGTGTTGAGGTTGAACAATTGAAGAATCCATTGATTAGGATACATTGATGTATTCCCAACTGTTGATGGTGGGAGAACCTAATACTGATGATTGCAAGCCTCTAGGTACTCATATGATTCTACGTCTCGTTTCCAGAATAGATGAGCTAAATTCGATGGAAGGAGACCGATTGAAAGGAGAGAATTAAGGAATCTCTCATCATCCATTATGAGGTACAAAGTAATATATTTATGATTAGGAGGATCTCAGATGAATAGGATGTTGACGAACTGATGACCATGTGCACCTCTTGCATGCACCGGATGCATGTAGTGCAAGAAAGATATTCTTTGAATAGAATCCAATAAGAAAAACTACCAACAAAGGAAAGGAAAACCCTAATAGGGATAATGGAATCCAAGACACTACACGAATCCCAATGTGTGAATAGATTATTATCGTCGAACACAAGGGAAACTCCCCAGTCAACGACCAATGAGGATATGTCATCTGTTGGGTTCAAGGTTATATACCAATGGTGAAAGTAGGCCCAAGGTCTAAGGTAGGACAACAACTTCATGTGATTCTGAGATACACTGATGGTATGGTCGACATGAAAAGTCAATATTTCTAAGGAATGGTCGACATAGGATTTAAACTTCCTTTGAAAAATAGCATGAGACATATGGATAACTTAGGAAGCATAGACTTAATACTGATCATTGAGAAAATATTGCAATACATGAGGCATTCAAAAACTCTCTATAGGGACTGGAAGAATAACCAGTTGAAGGAGTAAACTCTAAGTAACGAGCTCAGCTTCCTACGATCATGCTAAACCCAAACCTTGGAAGAAAATGGACTCAATAGTTTGTGATCTATTCAAAGGTGACACGACTGTTGCCAATAAGAGATAATATTCTTTTCTCGCCCGTCTTTTTTTTTTTTTCATAGGAAAATAAATTCTATGATAAAGGAGAGGAAGCGAGTGTCACGAGAAAGCAACTAGTTCCAAGCAGTGGAACAAAACTATGCTCAATGGAAGGGAACGCATGAGAGACATGGACACTCAAGGGGATGTTTCCTCTATAGGTAAAGGGTGTGAAGCTGCAAGGGATATATGCAAATCATTTCTGTGCTAGTGATGAGAATTGTTGAGGAAAGAGGATTATAACAAGAAAGATGGAGTCGAAAATAGGCTCAATAATGCAAGCAGGATGATGGAATGCAATTACAACTTTACTCAAAAATGTCCTTTTTCTTAGATTTAGTCCCTTAGACCCGAAAAAGTATAAAATAATACCCAGGAGAACTCTTCTAGTCAATGGTGACTAGAGTATTCATTTTTTTGTAAGTAGTCTAATTGGTCCGGAAAAGGGTTAAAATTATACCAAATAGACGTCCTTTCAAAACCATTTAACGAGTGTGAAAGAGACAAGTTCACTTGGTAATCTTTTTATTTTTTCGGGAGTTAGAAAAGAGTTTAACCAAGACTCGGGGGGTGTCCCATAGGTAATCGTCAGAATGCTCATGAGTAAGAAAATGCGGTTTGAACGCAAAGTCATATTGGGACTATAAGGAACTCTTGGTCCTATGGAATACATTTTTCATGGGCACCAAATGACAAAACGAGTTCTAACTAGGGTACCCATGTTTGGTAAGCTTCTACCACTTAATAACTACATTTCTAGTAACAATGAGAAGGTTTTGTGTTGCTAAGAAATGGTTTTGTACCTAGGTTGTATGAATCATGTTCATAGGATGATGCAGGAATGAAAAGCATGGTGAAAACCTACTCTATATGTCAGTGAAAGAATATACCAACTGGGGGAACGAACGATCGATACAACGCTTGAAATCTGTTAAAAATATTGGACAAAACCACTTAAAACCAAGTATTTCACTACGCTTAATCCATAAGGCCAAAAATACAAAAGATAGGGTAAAAGTATACAAAGAGGGTAATTTTTTTCTTTTAATAGTAAAAATAAGAAATTTTACCATACCATTTGAGATTTTCACCCACATAGTGCTTTTGAGGCCAATTTATCCACAATCTTCCAATGGCGATTGCGGGAGCTATGATCAACAAAATCAGAAACCATCTGGACCAAGTAAGTTCCCATCCTATTTACTTCCATTTCAATGGATTACAATTTAGTTTTAGGCACCATTGTTTTAGTATTAGAGGTCATTACTTGGAAACTAGGTTGTACACGAGTGATAGTTCATCGGGTTGTGTACATGACCTCATGTACGCGGGAAAAGTGAAGCCTACCCATGTATATGAATCCCTATACATGATTTCCATAAGGTTATTGCACATACAAGTCTGTAAACAAGGTTTTGAAAGGGATTAACTCAAAAATGGTCTTTCCTTTACAAGATGGTTATTGAATGGAGGGAAAGGGAGCATGAGGAGGTGGATGCAGTAGTAGAAATGGAAGGAAGGGCCCAACAAGATTTGAAATGATGTGGGATCTATAAATTTTGGGCCATTAGAGGAATGAGGGATCAAGTGAGGTTGCTCCAGTTACTAGTAAATTATTGGGATCCAGAGATAGAGGCCTTCAATCTTGATGGGAAACCATTGAGAATTGAATTGGATGACATATACTTTATCACATGATTGTCTCGTCGAGGCGAAATGGTGAATATCAATGCTCGAGGGTTTGGAGGTGGTATGACAATGAAGGAGTACATTGCCACCCACTGTTTTATAGGCACAGATAAAGTAGGGATCCAACTCCCTATTAGGGTAATCGAGAACCTAAGTCTAAAGATAGTCATTCTTGTACTCACACATATATCAGGGCCAACCTTGTTCCACCAAGCATCGAGGCCACTCATGTTCCATGCGGTGGAGTGTTTGAGAGCCACTTTTTATGACTAGTGTACCTCACTTCTGGCCAACATGAGGAGCCAGTTGACAGATTGCAAACAAGGGAGAATGAGGAATTTTGGGTTTGCATCCACACAATGTAGTTTTTTCTTTGAGAGGGTTCCAAGTATGAGCCCTAGAGTAGATATTACTCCACATGGACTATGCGATCCAACCATGTCACGGTGGACTGATGTGATGAGGTGGCTAGGAGGTGCTAGGGTGCCAACCCCCTACGAGTCATAGCCATCGATGAATATCACTATGGAGGGCTCGAATACTGAGGGGACCCTGACATGCCATTTCCACTAGGATCTGCCTTTGGAGATATTGGTATGAAATGGTTTTTATATATTTCTTTTTTTGTGTTTTTTCAATTTTGATAAAGGAAAAATAAAAATTCAAATAATTTTGTATGGTATCAAGTATTAATAGTTGATTTTTACGCAAACGTGGGTCCGTGCCAACTAGAGGGATTCCCACGACATCGGTGAAGGGGTCGAGGAGATGAGCTAGTAGGATGGGATGCAGAGAGAGTGCTACATAATGTTTATGGAAACTTGTCTTGTTTGATGCACAATATTCCTATGGTTCAAGTGGAGGATCTGTCATAGGTGATGCAATGACAAGTGGTGGGTGTGCCCCATGCATGGGCATGGCTCTTCTGACATATTGAAAATGTTGTAGTGTGCTATCATGATACACATCTAGCACCATAGGCATATATGACATGGCTATGATATGTACTGGTCATATATGTATTTTGAGGGTGTGAGCCCCATTTTTTAATATGAAACCATAATTTTTGGAATTTAAAGGATGAAATATAAAAAAAAAAATCGTCTTTGGCTTTACTTATATATGTTACAATGTATGAATGTATGAATGTGTTTTCTTTACTTAGTTATGTGAAAAATACCAATCTAAAATGTAATTAGCATATGCATCGGATACTTGATTAGAACTTCAAGGGATGTGACTATAAGTAAGAAAATCAAAGTATTGTTCCAAAAGTCATACCCGTAGGAATCGTCAAAGAAGAGTAGGATATCTCACATAGTAACTATCATTCAAATGACATACAACTAACTGGGAGTCTAGGAAAACTTCTAAATATTGAACACCATGTGAAATGGTGTCACGTAATAATTCTGCAATGGCATTATACTCATCCACATTATTCATTGATGGCTCCAGGAGAACATAAATCAAGCGACAGAAGCCATGTTCCGCATATGATGACTGGCCCATCCACGAATCCTAAGTAAACCAAAGATTTTGTTGACATCTTCCAACAAAGGGAAAAATAAATAAGCAAGCCGATGACACAAAAAAATACAAAGAAGTATATACATTAAAATACACTAATATACAAAGGTCACACATGTGTTTCATGGCTCAAGCGTAATACCTTTTAACATAGATCCCATTTATGGGCTCGTCCAACATATTCCCCTCATAATATTCTAATTTGTAGGATCCTTTCTCTAGGACATGTCACATAATATAAGGACCGTGCCACATGGGGTTGAAATTACCTACCCCCAATGGTTCCTTGTCTTGGTCATAAAGGAGAACAAAGTCACCCTCAACGTACTATCGAGGACATATAGACTTATTGTATTGAACCTTAACATGCCATTTATTCGATTCTATATCCATAGAGGTGTCTCTATGCTTCTCACCGAGGTGATTTAGGTGCACAAGGCATTCTTCAAGATCAAATGTATCAGGTAGGAGCTCAATTTCCAATTTAAGGGAAGGGATTTTGCAATTTATAGGAAGAACCGACTTCACGCCATGTACTAATTGAAATGGAGAGAAATGAGTGTAAGTATTTACCATGGCTTGGTATGTCCAAAGTGCAGGGTAAAGAATCACATGCCGGTCATATTTACTCTCGCTAATACTTTTTTGAAAAATGGTATTGAGATATTTATTCACCGCCTCTACTTGTCCATTTTTCTGTGGATAATAAGGGGAATAATGACCGTGTGCAAAATGCATTTTTTATGATAACTCCATCATCATTTCATTCCGAAAGTGATTTCAATGATTAATGAAAAACTCTTTCAGGATTCTGAACTGGGCTATAATCTGATTGAATATGAATAATGTTGCAATCTTACCATCAGATTTAATGGTAGGCATGGCCTCTACCCATTTAGTGAAATAATCCATGACCACGATATTATGTGGGTGCCCCCCAGTCGAGGTTGGGTTGCAGTCCATAAAATCCACTCGCCACTTGGTGAAGGGACCGAAGGTAATGACTAGGTGAAGAGGGGCTAGGTGCGAGCACATTTTCTGAGTGAACACCTGGCAAGGGTGGTACTTCTAGACTGCTTCAATGCAATCTTTAAAAATTCATGGCAAAAAATAACAGGGTCACAATATCTTTTGGGTTGTTGTAATCATAGATAAATGACCACCACACACTCCACTGTGACATTCATTGAGAACAACTTCATCTTCCTCAATATTCAAACAATGACGTGAGATATTATCCACCCATCAATGATACAAAGTGTCATCGATAATAAGGTATTTCTTATCCCAATGACATATACGTTGTCGATTGTCTCTCGACGGATGCTCATAGAGCTTCAAGTTTTGAAGAAAAATAAACGTGTCCATAACAGGGGTCTAAATATGAGATAAGGAATATATGTTCATCCGTGAACAGATCCTCATGAAAAATGTCCTCATATAGTCTAGGGAAGTCAAACATCAGTTCGACAAAAACTAGTGATTTCTTAGATTTCACAGAAGAAAAATAGAGATAAAATTATTGCAAAAGAACAATCCACTTATTTAATTTCCCCCTTATGATACCCCTGGTAAGGACGTATTGAAATGGATTGACATATGCAATCACAGTAGTTTCACAGAGGAATATATAATGACGTAATCTCTGAACGACATGTATATCGACCAAGGACAACTTCTCTACGTGAGAGTATTTAAGTTCAGGACCAACCAAGATTTGACTGAGATAGTATAAAACGTGATCATGTATCTCATCATCCTATTGAACCAGTACCATACTGATATGGGGGAAAATCACTCTAATCTAGGTCTAGAAACTAGGCAGAGCCTTGACACCTTAAAATATAGAAACTCTTCAACTTTACCCAAATCCAACAAGACCTAATGATAATTAAGGGAAGGGAGAGAAGATCGAAATGTGTACCTTAATTCCTTTCATTTGTCATCGATCCCTTATTGTTGTTGTATGTTCCAAAATTGCATGCCTCCTCCCAACGCTTTCCTGAAACAACTTCACAAGAAAAACAATGAAAACATATGCATAACTACCAAGATCATCTAAAGGGTTAGATATTTATGAAAAACATCCATAAACATAAACATTAAGACATAAATTTCTGGGACAAGAAGTTTCTCTTTTATTGATAACAAGATTGGAATTTACAACCTGAATCTTGTTGACGTAGCTCCACAAACCTCTCCTAGGTTCCTCTACATTGAATCCAAGTGCACTATTCCCAATATGCTATCCTCACAACCAACCTGCCAATATAGGGTAAAAGGATGGATTGTATAAAGGAGGATCACTCGAAGGAAATGTTGAGGATGAAACTTAGAGCAAGATGCAAAAGGTTTGGAATGCAAGGGAGAAAATTTGGCATAGTTCACTTGCCTCTTCTTTCATATATCCAAATGACCCCCATAAGGCCCCTTTTATATGGAGAAAAGATGTTTAATTATTTTTCAAAAGGGCTACAATAGGTAAGATGGTTGTGTAACTTGACATAGCCTGTAAAATCCTCCCAAAATCGTCGAACTTTTTAATTTTTGCAACTTTTTAAAGTATACGCGGGCTGTTAGGCATGCAACTATTGTATGTACAGACACTACATATGTAGCAGGGCGTGTACACCATGAAAAAAGTTTTTTTTTAAGAGGAATCTCAGAAAAAGTTGTTGGTGGATGTGTAGGTAATCATGACAAACTCAAAAATGCATGATAGTGGGATTTTGACCTATAACAGATGCCCCCTAATGTGTGAGGTCAGAAGAGAAACTGATGGTCGAAATAAAGTATAATATCTTTAATAAAATGGAAAGGCACCGATTCGAGTGAGCCCAACCGATTATTCGAGAGCATGTCATCTGAAAACAAATAATAATAATCAACGAGGCGGGCATACCCATGCTCAGGAAAAACTAAGGATGTTTGCCAATCAAGTACACTGTAGATCCATATCATATATAATAATCATGGCCACATGTGTATGCCGTGAATAATACACAGATTGTAGCCGTGAATAATATACAACGTATCTACATCTCAAAATCATTAGAATATATACAAATACAATTTAATATGAATCTTCAGGAGGCATCAATGCAAGTAGCTAGAGATGATAGCTTCAATAACTCGAGCAATATCTTCAAGATCTTCATAACTCGAGTAGGAGTATAATAGGAGTGTAAAACTCACTATCCCAATGTCTTCAACAAGCCATCATATAAATTTTGGAGGATATCGATTATCATGCACAAAACTTCATTGACTTTGAATGTACACTTTATGGGACTCTCAGGATGGCCAACTTATGAAGGTCAAGAGGCTTATTGTAGAATTTCTAACTTAGTTTGTAAGACTCTCCCTCAAAAAAGAGCATGACATATGAAAAGACTCAGGCAACATGTTATTGACATAAGCTTGAGGCACTTGAGGCACCAAAAAATCTCCATGTGTTTGGAAGAGTAACCAAATGGAGTAGGACATTTCTCTATCCAAGGGTGACTAGATTTCTTCCAGTAAAAGATAATGTTTTCCCATCCCCTCTTTTTGGAATATTTGATTTTTTTTTGTCTTTTTCATATTTTTAACGAACTTGAAAAAGAATAAAAAAACTCTATGTTACAAAGGAGGAACGAGTGTCACGGGAAATAAAACTAGTTCCAAGAGGATGGAACATATTGATTCTCAGTGAAAGGAGACATATGCAGAATAAGAACACTCGGGAAAATTCCTCCATGGGTCAGGGTGTCAGAACGCAAAAGAAAAAATGTTGCAAGGCCTGCACCTATGGAATTCTCTAAAAGTTTAGCAACAATAGAATGGAGTCGACATTAGCCAAATATGCAAGAGTGAGACATGCAATGTGATTTGTGGATTGACACAATGAGCCTCACTCAATGTAAATATTTACGATCCCAGAGAAGGTAAGCTCAATGGGTTTTCACTTTTAGAGAGTCTAAAAAACCAGTAAAAAGACTCTAGAGTGATATTTTTCGTAAGTTTATTCTCCAGGGCCCAAAAAAGAATAAAATCATACTAAGGAGAACTCTTCTTGTCATTGGGGCTAGAGTATTCCTGTTTGATACATAGTCCAGTTGGTCCGGAAAAGGGTTAAACTTATACCTAAAGGACATCTCTTCAAAACCATTTTAATGAGTGTGATAGAGACAAGATCACTCGACTATCTTTTCAATTTTAAGGAGTCTGAAAATATCTTAACTATGGAATCCCTTGTCATGTTTCATAATTTGGTCCCCTGAGCCCCAAAAAGTAAAAAACATAACTTAGGAGAACTCTCCCAATGAGACATTTCTCCCGAGTCGTACCTTTTTCCTAGGTAATATATTGACTGGAAAAAAGGGTTAGTTTTTTTCCAAATAGATGTTCCTTCTGGACCAATTAATGAGTGTGAAAGAAACAAGGCCACTTGACGAAATAATATCCAAGGGGTTTCCTTTTTGTAAATAATCTCCAAGGCCTGAAAAAGAGATAAACCAAAACCAGGGAGAATGGCCCTTTTTCGCAAATTTAGTCCCTTAGGCCCAAAAAAAAGTTAAAATTACACCTGAGAATACTCTCCTAGCGAACCATAGTTCCTAGGGCGTACCTTTTTCATAAAATTATCCATCTAGATTGAAAAGGGGTAAACTATCACTAGATAGATGTGCCTTCAAATTTCACTTTGACGAGCGTGAAGGTAAACATGATCAGTCGACAATATTTTCAATTTTAGAGAGTCTGAAAAGAGCTTAAAGAAAACTCCAGGGGGCTCCTTTTCTTATGTAATCTAAACGAGGCCAAAAGGGATAAATAATTTCACATTAGATGTCGCTTTCATAGTTTAAGTGAGATTGAAAGAATACAAACCATGCTCTTGGGGAGTCCCATGAGTATAGGTCAAAAAAAGATGAAGAAGAAGGATGATGATTCAACACAAAGTCATGGTGTGACTAAAGGGATTCCCAAGCCTACAGAAGACTCACATCACAGATGCCATAATTCCATACAAGGATATATCTAGGTCATCCATGGAGAGGAAGGATATACCACCTAATTATGACACTTCTAAATCAACATATAAGGTTCTGTGTCGCACTTTGGTGGGATTGATCCTATGGAAAAGTGGAAATCATAAAATAATTCAAGATGTAAGGAAGTAAAGGCCTACCCTATATGCAAATGGAAAAAAATGTAACTTCTTCATAGGATGATATAATTAGTACCCATGCATTAAAAATACCAAATATGAAGCAAATAAGACTTGTAGGCGACCAAAAAATCCAAAAAAAGAATCAAAACATCCATCGAACCAACCGTAGGGAAGAAAAAGGGTCCAAACTAGATCACCACTGGGCCAAAAAATATACAAAAACCAAAAATAGGAAAACCCCTCTTCCTTCAATTGCAAATTCAGAGAGCCACGGTGGATGGAATCGACTTGTTCTTGAACCAAGTAAGTACACTTCCCTTTCTCTTGCAAATTCATTCAATTTTCATGTTTTTTAGAGAAAATTGGGGGCCATGTGCCCCAAAATTTAACATGACTATGTGTGTATGAAAATTGTTCATTCTTAGCACGCGGATGAGCTAAATTCAACATGTGTACGTCCGTGAATATCTTAAAAATAGGGTGCATACATGCTCTTAAAAATGAGAAAACAAAGGCACTATATCCCAAAAATTTGCATGATTCAGGATGTACGTGCATTGGAGAGAGAGAGGTAGGGCATGAGGAAGTGGATAATATGGTGGAAGAGGACCCCACAACTATGGCTATATTAAAACAATGTGGGTTGTGGAAATTTTTCCATTTTCCATTCATGAGGGCCCAACCGAGACTATTGAGCCACCTTGTTGAGTATTGGAACCCTGACGTAGAGGCCTTTATGCTAGAAGGCCAATCCTTGACATTCACCACCAAAGATACTTACTTCTTGACCAGTCTCTCTAGGAGGGGTGAGTCGGTAAAATTGACAACCTTCCCTCCAGGGCCATATCACATAGCCCATTATGTCGATATGTATTGTGAGGTCGGCACAAAAAATGTGGGATCTCAAGTCCCCATTCAAAAGATAGATAATCTTGGCTTGAGATAGGTGCTTTACTTGATTGGGTGGCTTATTGGATATGTTTCTCTACATCAGACTTCTCATGTTCATATGCATTGTGAAATGCAGTTTCTGCAGTCGACGATCTTCGATTGGAGCACGACGATGATCAACTATATGAAAAAACAACTGACAAAGTGTAAATTGAGAAAGAAGAAGAACTTAGGATTCATGATAGTGCTTTGTGCATTCTTCTTTGAAAGAGTGTCGGGCCTAAGCCAAAATGAAAACGTATGAGGGAATGTAGCCACCAATCCAACACTATGTATATGGGATGCTTCGATGCCCCGCTAGGGAGTAGGGGAGAGTATGCGAGTCATATGATGATGATTTCTTCGATTAGTGGAGATGACATATCCCACCCATCGAGGATTAACCCTATGCAGGGATCAATTTCTTGAGAGACCCTGAGATTCCTATGCCC
>SNQJ01S0047060.1:15757-34295 GCA_010110895.2 Picea sitchensis | reverse complement strand
CCAGTAGACCTCCCCCAGACTAGGCATCGTCCATGAGAGTAAGCCCAACCAAGAGGATCTGCAACAGTATCAGGTCCATCGTCGGCATAGGTCAAGAGAGTATTGAGGCGGATAGAGAGGAACTTGACATCCCTCATCCAAAGCATGTCGATGGAAGAGATCAATAATCTGCCACCATCTATGTAGCCTCACGTCATGGGAGTACCCATGGTATGGCTCCAGTTATTCCAGTGTTTGGCCAATGCCGTAGTACATTATAGTAGGGATAATAGGCCTAGATATTAGACTAGTACTGGACATCATGCATTCTAGAGAACCCATTTTTGTATCTCTTTATGTATTGAGGGATTAATCCCAACGATATATTCTTGACACTTTTGAGGCCTATGGCCCACATTTTGTACTGTGACATCATTTATTGGAAACGTTATATATGCATATCTTTTTGCCTTATGGAGTAAATATATTTTGTACAAATATATTTACATGTGTGTGATTTTATATCTATGTGTGTGAAATATGCCAATCTAAAACATGGTTTTCCAATGTATCAGTTAATTGATTAGATCTCCTAGGAACATGAATATAATCAAAATAAAATTCTAAGAGATGTACCCTAAGGAATCGTCGGTGAAGGGTGAGATTGTGGACGTGGTACATTCCATTTAATTGTGACACTACCAGTTGAGAATCTAAATGAACCTAGAGGTGAGAAATACCATGTGATAATGCATCATGTAGTAATTCTACTACATCATTGTACTCAACAACATTATTGGTTGTTTCTCCTAGACAAACACCTCAAGAATATATCAACTGAAAAATGGACGTGAAGATCACCCAAGAAACAGAAGTAATCCTTCAAGTGTGTCAGCTAGCACCATATGCGAGCCCAACATAAACCTCAGATTCACTTGACATCCGCCACAATGCAGAAAAACTATAAACTACACGTCCATAAAACAAAAATGATGTTAAAATGTATAGATAAAAATATACACTATTTACAAGAAGTCACACTCAGGTGACCAACCTAAGCATAATACTTCTTAAGATAAATTCCATTTATGGGCTTAGGCAAGGAATTACCTGAACCACATGGGTTTAAATTTTCATTCCCCCAAGGGATCTTTATCTTGATCATAGACCGAGACAAGATCACCTTCGGGGAAAACTCTAGGGAAAACCGACCGATCATATTAACACTTGACACATTGTTTATGAGCCTCGTTATCCAAGGATACATATCGACATTGTTCATCGAGATGCTCGAGATAGACAAGACACTCTTCAAACGTAGTTGTGTTGGGCAATAGTTCCACTTCCAACTTGAGAGAAGGAATTTGACACTCTATAAGAAATAATTCCTCCAAACCGTAAACAAGTTGGAAAGGAGATAAACTTGTAGCAGTATTGACGAAAGTTTGATATTCCCAAAGTGTTGAATATGACATCAAATGCCAATTCAACTTGGTCGAATTTCTTGTCCGTTGGATAATAGTTTTAAGAGACTTATTGATAGCCTCCACTTGACCGTTTGCTTGTGGAAAATACGGTGAAAAATTGTCTTTCTTAAACCCTAGCTTCGATGTTAAGTCAGTCATCATATTATTTTGAATGTGACTACCATGGTCTGTGACAATATATTTTGGTATACTGAGCCTAGCAACAATTTGGTTGAAAATGAAAAGTGTCAACGTTTCCCCGTCATTACTAAACATTGGCATGGCTTCGACCCACTTGGCGAAGTAATATACTGTCACAGTGATATAATGATTCCCCCTAGAAGAAGTTGGGTGGTATGTAGTGAAATCAATTCCCCACTTAGTGAAGGGACCAACAACAATAAACAGAAACATAGGAGAAGGGTGTGCCCACATCTTCCTAGAGAGGATCTGACACGGGTGACACTTATTAACTACCTCTATACAATATTTGATTATCGAGGGCCAGAAGGTCCAGTGTGGCAGTCGTTTAACACAATATTTTCCTCCTCATGAGTCATAAAATGATGGAGAACACAATGAACTCCTCAACGATACAAAGTATCATTGATGATAAGATAATTTTACGCTTGATGGAATATCTGTTGACACTCATCATGAGAAGTGGAGGAAGGCACTTTAGAGTCTAAATATACACAAGTATATATCCATACCAAGGGTCAGAAGATACAATAAGGAAGAGATCCTCATTGATCAACGATTCTTCAGGAAAATTAGTGTCACTCTCAATCGAAAGTTCCAAAATTAACTCGGAAAAGACCAAATACTTATTAGACTTCACCGAAACAAAGTCTAAATCAAATTCCTGAATAATGACTATCCATCGATTAATATTCCCGTCGATGACCCATCATGTCAACACATATTGAAAAGGATTAACAACGGCTATGTCAGTGGTATTACAAAGTAGAATATAATGACGAAACCTTTGGAAACCATGGAAATCTACCAAATTCAGTTTCTCAACATGAGTATAGTTGATTTCTAGTCCAACTAAGCCTCAGTTGAGGTAGTAGATAACATGTTCCTCGAGCGCGTCATCCTCCTGAACCAAGGCCATACCAATGGTGGACTCTGTTGCAACCAAGTATAACAAGAAATATTTTCCATAATAAAAAGGGTTGAGTAGATGTGCAGATGTCAGGGTACTATTCAACGCTACAAAAGAGCATTGAGTTGCTTCATCCCAAAAGAATGGGACCCATTTTTTCAAAATATGCATAAACCCTTTAGTTATTTCAACATAGTTAACAATAAATCATCATAGGAAGTTAGCTTTCCCCTCAAGACTCTTAAGTTGGGGAACTATGCACAGGGGAGGAAACTAAAATATTGCCTCAACCTTAAGAGGATCAACCATGATCCCTTTGATGTACATGATAAAATCTAATAAACATCTCGACGTAACACAAAAACTACACTTGTTTGGATTTAGGCAAATCCAGTAGTAGCGACACCTCTCAAAAATAAGTCGAAGGTGAGCGGGATGATCAAATCTCTTATGAAAACGTGACACAAGATCATAAATATATGCCTCGACTATATTTTTGAGGTCATGGAAGGAAAACAACATGGCCCACTTATTTTTTAGGCCAAAAGGCATTTTCCTATATGAAAATATACCCCAAGGACATATGAAAGCAATCTTATGTTGGTCCTCAAGCTTGATCTAGATATGATTGTACCCTGAGAAATCATCCATAAAAGAAAAAACTTCACAACCTGCACATTCATGGATAATATGATCAATGAATGGGGTAGGAAAGTTATCTTTTGGGCATGCTTTGTTCAGATTGCAAAAATCCATGCACACATGAATCGTACCTTGTTTTTTCTTGATAGGAATAGGTTTTGACACCCATTACATCAATTGAAATGGGTAGATGAAACCAACCTTAATAAATTTCTATACCTCATCTTTGATTGTCATTGCCTTGCGAGGGTTGACTGACCGAATCTTCTTCTAGATAGTCTTAGCATTAGGATAAGTCCTAATCTAGACTCCGATTATATGAAGGTCAATTCCTGGCATTTCCTCATAAGACCGGGCAAAAACATCATAACATTCTTTAAATAACTCAGTGTACACATGAATCTTCTCCGAGGAACAATCCTCTCTGATGAAGACATTTCCAATGGTGCTAGGGGTTTTGGAGATGTCAATTAGAATTGTCTCAACTATACTCGCCATGTTTCCCTCAACATATATTTTGTGCATTACCAAAGGGTTAACAGGACAAGTGACATCTCCATTCATGGTCATGGTAAACTCTCCTTCATCCACTCTCCTAATCTCAGGTAAAAAGTATGATCTATGATGAATATCATCCCAATTTCTATCTGGACCTGTCATTGCCTATAAAATTTCCTCATTAGAGGGAAATACCAAGTCTAAAGAAGCATGAGAAGTAAGAGACTCTTGAGCCCAAATAGGCTCTAGAACAAGATCTAGCTCTTGAGGAGGAGTTGGATTAGAGTTGGCCAAGGTTTGTTGAATAATATTGTATGTGACCTCAGTTGTGGATAGGGGCATATCCAAGCCAGGATTCCCTACCCATTCCATCGAATTTGATGGGGAAGGTAAATTCCACAGATCATTAAAATAAGTCGTTCGAAATAAATCTACTTGGAATATCACAAACTTAGGCTAATCAGGGAGATTCAAAATAAAATTAACATCATTCGAAGGTGGTGGAAAATCAAAAGTACCCATCATATATGGAAACAATCCAACACCTAAGTTGACGGTACCTTGTTGCAGGTTATCAATCATCAAGACCGTGGATGCACCCGATGAAGGGTCATGATGAGAGAATGATAATCAATCAATGGTTACTATCATGCCTTCATTAGGAAAACATAGTACACAAAAAATGTAGGATACAACCACTATCATTGCGTAAGTCCAAATTCGTCCTGACACAATATTGTAGTTGAGAGGCATGTCGACTACTTCGAACTCCACACATAGTTTTTCCCTCCAAATGCATGGGGAAGGAGGGTATTATGCCATGTGGTAAAAATGAATGACCGTCAAACATAGTTAACAACGTAGGAGACAGAGACAACTCAGGTTGACCAATAGCCTTCCAACATGCCAACGACATCACACAAGTTGACGCACCCCCATCTACCACCGTGCAGGAAATATTTTGTGTCAATGATTTATTGGTGTAAACCACTACTATCTGGAAGGAAACCTGGTAAGGAAAAAGAGGTTTATGATCAGAAGGGTAAAAAATGATAGCTCCTGACTTAGTTGGCTCAACAACACCCAAAGAAGAAAGTAATGCTTTTCTCTATGAGGGGAAACTCAAGAGAACTTTCAGAGACGACATCACAGAAGGGGTTTGCGCAAGATGTTAAACTACAAAATAGTTATGGGTAGGCATTGCATTTGGATTATGAGAAGATTTCTTAAACACATATTTAGGGATGTGAGTCATTGTTTCTATTGGGTATGTGTTATATTCTTTGCATGTGTGTGTGTGGGTGTGTTAGATTTGACAACTGTGTCTGTCAATCCCAACTTCCCTCGCCCTATGTGTCGTGTGTGTCAGGTGCTTTCCTGTGGCATCCCACGGGGGGCAGGATTCCCCCCCTTGGTTACACACAACGTTCATCTCCAGGCGGTAGCTCAACATTTTCGGGGTTCATGGTAGTGACCCAAAATGTTTTTTGGACGGTTTTTGCTATCTTATCAGATTTTTCTATTTTTTGCGATTTTATGAATTAATCCCAGATTAAGGGATTAGGATTTTGGTAGCTACATAATACCTAAAATATTGTATATATTGTATTCTGAATGGTGAAATTAATATAATGAAGAGTTGAAAGGTGTGACACCAAGGAAGGATGGTTTTCTTCGGTTAAGGGTTTCCAAAGTAAATCTCTGTGTACTGTGTGTATGAGCCATTGATTAATTTTTGTTTTTCTTAAGAATATGTATGCATTTCTTTACTTCACAGGATTAAAACTTACATGTGGTATCAGAGCCATTTTTGTCTTCAGGGGGATGCATTTGTTGCTGAGGGTTTGGTTTGGTCTTGATAGATCAAGTTTATTTTGGTTCTGTGATAAACCTAGGTTCAGTGGGAGCTTTTGCAGTGGTGATTCAAGTGTAGAAAGAGGAATGTCGAGATCTTCTAGAATCGATATAGAGAAGTTCAATGGCAAAAAAATTGAGCTATGGAAGATTAATATGGGGGACCTTCTTGTAGAATAATAAAAATGGATCGTTGTGGGTCCTGGTACATATCCTACTGGTATGAAGTCTACTGGCACACAATCTACTAGTACACAATCTTCTGGTACACAAACTACTAGTACACATCCTATCGGTATGTCAAAGGAAGATTGGGAGAAGTTGGATAGAAGAGCAAGGAGTATTATTCAACTCTATCTGGAAGATTCAGTGTTGTTGAAAGTCTCGGGAGAATCTACAACCAAGGAACTATGGGATAAGTTAGGGAATTTGTATCAATCAAATTCCCTGGTAAACAAGTTGTTTCTTCGAAATAATTTGTACCATCTTAGGATGGAATATGGAGATTTTGTGACATAACATCTAAATGCCTTCAATACTCTTGTAAGTCAACTTTTCTATGTTAATATTACAATTGCAGAAGAAGATAAGTGTATTACTTTGTTATGTTCTTTGAAAGAATCTTGGGATAATATGATTGTAGCAATTTGTATTACCACTCAATATACATTGAAGTATGAGGATGTAGTTGCATCCTTGTTATCTAAAGAGATGAGGTGAAAAAATATGGATGGTCAGAGCACAAATGATTTATTTGTAAGAGGTCGTAACCAAGACAGGAATCATGGTAAGTCTTCGGGTGGTATATATAAATATAAAGGTATATCTAAGTCTCCAGTAAAATATTTGAGGAAATGTTGGAAGTGTGGTAAAGCAGGGAATTATAAGAAAGATTGCAAGTCTAAGAAGGTTGATAAAACAAAGGGATCTAATAATGCCTCTTCCACAGAGGTGAAAACCTGCACTGAAGAAGGAGGTGATGTTTACCTGGAATCTAAAGGTACACATGCAGACCATGGTGTATGGTTGATCAGATCAGGTGCGTCATATCATATGACTCCTCGTAGGGAGTGGTTTCGTGAATATGAAAAATACGATGGTGGTGATGTATTCCTAGGAGATGACTTGACAACCAAAATCATGGGATGTGGAAGGGTTAAGTTGTTGCTAAAATATGGAAGGAATAGAACTCTCCCTAGAGTTCTGCACATTCTAAAACTGGCCAGGAGCCTAATATATGTAAGTAAGTTGGATGATGCAGGTGTGGATACTATATTGGGAAAGGTCACTTGAAAAATGATACAAGGATAAATGATGTTGATGAGGAGAGTTCGCGATGCATCCCCCTACCCTCTTGGGGTTATTCCAACCGCTTGGTCTAGGATATTTCTAACTGCAGATTCAAATCCTCGGGTTCCTCTTTGAACCCAAATCAATTACACACAGGACCCTTTTCCCTTCTGTGTGCAGGTTTGTCAGACCCGCAGGCTAATTTCCACGCACTCCCAAAACACTAGTTTCAGGCATAAGCCCCTTTGGCGTTAGCCCCTCCTTCATACGACCCTAGGTCATGTCCTTGTGCTAATGCACAATTACGGGTGCATGAAAGAATGGTTTCAATCCAACCTATTTTTCACCCTGCAATCCTCCTTATGCTGCCACGTATCCATTTGTGAATACCGTGGCTCCAATTGTGGCCCGCTCTAGGATAATTATCTTCCGTGCAAGTTCTGGATTTTCAATCCTTCTCATATGTCAATATCCTACCTCTCTACATTTCCTCGCAATCAACGACTACTATCGAATCTCCTTTCCTTCCATCTATGCACGATCTCAGATCATCGTGATCTGTCGCCATGTAACTCCCCTCTATATCAATGACTGTCGTTGATTTCTCCTTTCAGCTTCAGGAGTTTCAATTTTTAAACTTCTCTCTCCTCTATATGGAAATATTCCAAAGTGGAATATTTGTTACCACCTATCTCCTTAAATCTATGGCCATGATCTTCTCCATGAGTTTGTCCTTCGGGAATCTCAATTCTCAACCTCCACAAGCTCCCTTTATTGAGCTCCTTCTTCGCATGTGACCTTGGATGATGTCCTCACATAACCATGTGACTTCCTGCTAAATCTCACACACCTCTAATCCCAAAAATGTTGTGGGACCGTCGATCTCCTAATCTTGACGGTACCCTAGATTGACGGTTCATATTTTCCCTCTCCAAATCTATGGACCAGATCTCTTCACGATTCCTGACTTCAGGTGTTTGAAATATCAAACCTCACTTCCTCCATAATTCAATATTCTTGAGTTAATGATCTGTTGACACCTATCTTTCTTGATCAAAGACCCTTCTTTTACCTCGGATGTTTGACCTTTCAACTCAGATATACGGTCCTGCGACCTCCTTGTCGATCAATGGTCGAGATCCTCCTTTGTGTCTTCGGACCTTTCCTCCTCTGATTTTCTCCAGAGTTGTAGATATGGTGCATCGTTTCTTCCTTCACATCGACGACTCTCATAGTCTCTAGGACTTCTGCCTTCGGTGTTATCAAATTTCAACAAACGTAAACCTCATATCTCTTGAAACCTATCCTCCCTTGATCCAATGATTGTTCAATGGCTATCTAACAGAGTGAGTCTCCATCCTGCACATGTCCCTTCATGGATCAATGATCTGTGTTCTTCCTTTGGGATTAACGACCCTTAATCATTTCAGCCTTCGATGCTTCATAACTTTCTGAAACTTCTTTTCATAAAAACCCCAGAGTGAAATCCTCCAAAGTCCATGATCTGGTGGCACCTGCCCCTTTCCAAATCGATGAATATCGTTCACTTCGATTATTCATGCTTCGACGATGTCAAACATTTCTCCTTCGCATTCTCTCAGAGTGACTTCTTTTGGAATCCATGATATTTCACCACGCATCCCCTTTTCTAGATATGAAGGCTCAGATTCTATTTGGATTATTCACGATTTAGAAGTTTCAATTATCAAAGTGAAACTCCAATGTAAATTTCCCCAGAGCTCACGATCTGGTGACAAATGTCCCCTCTACAGATCGATGGCTCTTGGCTCTTTGGTTGTTTGGCCTTCGGGTTTTAAGCATTACACTTCCACCTCCTTTTGTATCTCACGACCTGTTGACACGTATTCCCTCTGAATCTAATGATCTGGATTCATTTCGGCCCTTCAGCTATTCAAAAGTTTCAACTTATCTGTGTGTTCATTCCTCTCGGAGCGTTTCCATCCAAAACCAATAGATTTATGGCACGTGTCCTCCCAGTTGATGGACAATCCCAAATGGTTTTCATAACTTCACCTCTTTATCACATCCACTCTTCTGTGTGTACACGAAGCATTAAAGCTCATGCACTTCTTCCTGGATCCAATGATTGTTGGTCCTTCGCACTTAGATCCAATGGATGGGATCTGTTCTTCTCTCATGCGCTATCCATGTTCGTTGAGCACTGATCTAATGGACCAAGATTCTCCTTACAACCAATCTGACGGCTTTTGTTTCTCCCCCTCCTAAACTTTAGGCTTCTCCCGACTCGAAATATTTTGTAAGTGTTCAAATCTTTCAGATTTTGAACTTTCTCTTGCAAACCCGACTCTTGGGTCTCACTTTTCTCTTGCAGCGTTATCTCTTTATATATTTTTGGACTTGGAACAAGTCATTCTCCTACACAATATATGCATTACCCTTTCTGATCTTGGTCTCCTCAAATACTTCTATCTCCCATGCACTCCTTGCGTTTCTGGTATTTTTTCAAACTCATATCCGAAGGATTTATTTAAAAGAAATTCTTCTCACCCTCATAGTGTTCTCTTGGCTTGATGCACACCTTGCAGATCTTTTCCTCACAGAGTGTTCAACAAATTTGTTTCTCTCTAAACTCAACACAAATTTCTTCCTTCTATGCACACCGTGCACTTCTATTGATGAAGGTTTCAGTGTTATCTCCCTTGAGCTTCCCTGAGGTTAATTCACCTCTGTCAACGCACCCTTTGCAGACTGTGTGAACACCTTGCACTCCTAGATATAAAATGAGAGAAACAATTGAAACTCATTCAATACTTCATCAATCTGAGCATTCAAACATGAAAATGCATAAAACATATAAATCATAAAAATACATAAACACATGATCTGCATGAACAACTGCTTTTCTATTATCTTTGTGTGTCTATACATATGTTTTAAAAAAATGAACTGTAACAGAGTCCCAGTTCTCTCAATCTCTCCTAAGAGCCTCTAAGACCTCTCTACCTATACCTCTCTAAAATATCTCTCTCTCTCTGCTAATTACAAAAGAGGGCTCCACAAGCTTAATCCTCTTCACTGCCTTAGTGCCATTACTATCTCAGCTACGACACCATACTCCTACAGCTTCATTACATAAATGAAATGTCTAGTCTGACTTAGACCAAGACTTTCTTTACAATAAACCATTGAAGGTGATCTATCCACTACCTGTACAAAGGCATGGCTTGGTTCTTACAACCTTAAAACACAAATCCCCATGGGATAAGATTTCGAATTTAAAAATGAGAGGGTCAATGCCTCTTCCTTTCTCCATTGCGCGTCTATGCGTTGGCTTGTTGGAGCATTTGTTGGCGTGAAGGGATGCTCCTACATCATACTCCACAACTGGGAAAATCATGAGCTCCTGCTCATGAGCTCCTCTTCTCTAGTGTTGAAGTCCTCCTGGATCCCAAACTCTCCCTTGGAGTTGTCCTCTTTCTCCTCTCCAACTATGATGTTGCTTCTTCTTTTGTTTATTTCCTGCTGCTATGGTAGGTTCTCTTCTATTTAGCTCTCCTTTGCTGACCGTTTCTCGTGACCTCAACATCAACTTCCTGATCTCTTCTATCACTCTGTCCATCTGCTCCAGTGGTTGGATCCTCTTATGCAATCTTCTTTGTTGCATTTCCTTCTTATCAGTGGGAAGATCTACTCGATCTCCCATGCTATCTTTACTTCCCCTTATGGAATTGAGTTTCCATTCTACTGCAGATTCTAGTCCTGTAGTCTCATCACCAAGATGCTGCTTATTTTTCTCCTCTGATAGATTAACTTCTGTCAACTCCTTGTGTGTTGTCATATCTCTAACTCCCTCCAACCATTCCTCTGGATGGTGTGCTCCTCCATCTACTTCCACCTTAGCCTGTTGGATGTGCAATCTTTACACCATCACCCTCCTATCTAGGGCTTCTAGTTTTTCATATAGATTAGTAAAGTCCATATTGTCTACTTCCTCTTCTACTGCAGGTTCCAATGTTGCAATCATCTCTTGTTCAACTTCCTGGCTGAAAATTTTGAGCAATTCGACTGAATTCTCTTCTCCTTCTACTGGGGTAGACATCAGTGTCTACTCCATTTCTTCCTCTTCTCCTTGGGAAACTTCTGATATCTTCTCTTTCATTATGAGAGTCACCGCTAGTTGTCCTTCTTCTGTCTTTGCATCTGCAACACAGGCTCTGGCCTCAATTGGGATATCTGGTAGGAATATACGAATTACCCCAATAATCAAAATGATCCTTTGATCCTCCTCTTGGATGGTGAAAGTATTTAAATTCTCATCATCTTCATTCACATGGTCTACAAATCCACATGAATCTTCACCTATCAGCACTCCATGTTGACATGAACTCACTTATGAGCTCTTGATACTTTCAAATGGTCTCATTTCTTTCCCCCTGCCCACCTAGAAACTTGGGACTTCTCTTTTGTCCACCTGGCAGTCTATGAGATCAACTGATCCCATCTCATTCCCCACATGGAAATTTATGAGATATTCATATGATCTCACCTCCTGCTCATCACTAAGTGTCCCAATTTCTGGTTCACAGATGTGAATCTGTTCTTCCTCTATGCCATTGAGGTTTTCAACATGCCTCAGCCACCTTATCAATAGTATTTTCTGTTCTCTATCCAACAATATCTTAACTGGCCACTTCACCTTCTTCTTCATGGACCACTCATACACCCAATGCACTTTTTCATCCTGCTACATTTTAAATGCAAGCTTCTCCATTTGTGCTCTTATCTTATTGAACTCTAGATCCATATCTGGATTTTTCTTCTTCTTGTGGCCTTCTCTTCGAGCACATCCATGGCCTTAAATAGCCATTTCCACCTTTTACCTGCCCTCCTGGAAATCCTATGGATCACTCTACATCTGATAGCATCTTCATCTTCTCTCACAACTCACCTGGTTGTTTAAACTTTTGTTGCTGCTGTGCGCGTGCAACAACTTTCTCACAGAGCATCAGTATTCTGGTTCCTTCACCTACTGTCTACAAGCAACTTTAACTTATGATACCACTGGATGTTATCAGGTCATCTCCTTCCATCATCTCTCTCTTGTTTGTTGTTTGCAAATAAAATAACGAAAACCAGCTCCGATACCACCTGATGCATCCCCCCTACCCTCCTGGGGTTTTGCCGACCTCTCGGTCTAGGATATTTATAAATGCAGAGTTGAATTAACTCCTTAGGTTACTCTTTGAACCCAATAATTTATACACATGCCCCTTTTTCCTTCTGTGTGCAAGTCTGTCAGACCCGCGGGCTAATTTCCACGCGCTCCCAAAACACTAGTTTTTTAGCGTAATGCCCTTTGGCGTTAGCCCCTCCTTCATACGAAACTGGGTCGTGTCCTTGTGCTAATGTGTGATTGCAGGAATAGGAAAGAATGGTTTCAAGCCAAACCTCTTATCACCCCGTAATCCTCCTCGTGCTACCACGTATCCATTTGTGAATATCGTGGTTCCAATTGTGGCCCGCTCTAGGATAATTATCTTCCGCGCAAGTTCTGGCTCCGCAATCCTTCTCATATGTCGATATCCTACCTCTCGATGTTGATTCATGATCAACGAATGCTATCGAATCTCCTTTCCTTCCATCTATGCACCATCTTAGATCACCGTGATTTGTCGCCATGTAAATCCCCTCTAGATCAACAATTGTCGTTGATTTCACCTTTCGTCTTCGAGAGTTTCAATTTTCAAACTTCTCTCTCCTCTATATGGAAATATTCTGGAGTGGAAGATCTATTGCCACCTATCTCCTTAAATATATGGCCAAAATCTCCTCCATGAGTCCGACCTTTGGGAATCTCAATTCTCAACCTCCATAAGCTCCCTTTGCTGAGCTCTTTCTTCGCATGTGACCTTGGACGATGTCCACACATGACCACGTGACTTCCTGCTAAATCTCAAGCACCTCTAATCCCCAAAATGTTGTGGGACCATTGATCCCGATCTTGATGGTACCTTGGATTGACGGTTCATATCTATCCTCTCCAAATCTATGAACCAGATCTCTTCGCGGTTCCAGACTTCAGGTATTTGAAATATCAAACCTTTCTTCCTTCGTACTTCAATATTATGAAGTTAACGATCTTCTAACACCTTTCCTGCTTGATCAATGACCCTGATTTACCTCAGATGTTTGACCTTTCAACTTAGATCTACGGTTCTGTGACCTCCTTCTCAATAAACGATCAAGATCCTCCTTTGGATCTTTGACCCTTTCCTCCTCCACTTTTATCCACAGTTGTAGATTTGGTGTCACGTGTTTTCCTTCACATCGATGACTCCCATCGTCTTTGGGACTTTGGCCTTTGGCATTCTCAAATTTCAATAAATGCAAACCTCCGGAGTGTCAGATCTCTTGACACCTATCCTCCCTTGATCTAAGGACTTTTCAATGGCTGTCTAATAGAGTGAGTCTCCATCCTCTACATGTCCCTTCACAGATCAATGATCTGTGTTCCTCCTTTGGGTTCAACGACCCTTAATCATTTTGACCTTTGACGCTTCAGAACTTTCTGAAACTTCTTTCCATAAAAACCCCGGAGTGACATCCTCTGAAGTCCATGATCTGGTGGCACTTGTCCCTTTCCAGATCGATGACTATCATTCACTTCGGCTATTTAGGCTTCGACGATGTCAAACCTTTCTCCTTCGCATTCTCCCAAAGTAACTGCTCCCAGAATCCATGATATTTTTCCACGTGTCCCCTTTTCTACATCTGAAGGCTCAGATTCTCTTCAGGCTATTCACGATTCGACAGTTTCAATTCTCAAACTAAAACTCCAATGTAAATTTCCCTGGAGCTCGCGATCTGGTGACAAGTGTCCCCTCTATAGATCGATGACTCTCATCTCTTCGACTGTTCGGCCTTCGAGTGTTTCGACGTTACACCTCCTCCTCCTTTTGGATCTCACGACCTGTTGACACGTATTCCCTCTAAATCTAACGATCCAGATTCATTTTGGCCCTTCGGCTCTTCGGCTATTCGAAAGTTTCAACTTCTCTGTGCGCTCATTCCTCCTAGAGAGTTTCCATCTGAAATCAATAGATTTTTTCCACGTGTCCTCCCAGTTGATGGATGGTCCCAAATGGTTTTCATAACTTTGCCTCTTTAGCACATCCTCTCTTCTGTGTGTACATGAAGCATTAAAGCTCGTGCACTTCTTCCCAAATCCAACGATTGTTGGTCCTTCGCGCTCAGATTCAACAGATGGGATATGTTCTTATCTCCTGTGCTATCCTTGTTCGTTGAGAACTGATCCAACATATCAAGATTCTCCTTACAACCAATCCAATGGTTTCTATTGGTCGTCCTCCTGAACTTTAGGCTTCTCCCAACTCAGAATATTTTGTAAGTGTTCAAAGATTTCGACTTTTGAACTTTCTCCTGCGAACCCAAATCTTGGGTCTTGCTTCGCTCTTGCAGCGTTATCTCTTCTGAGATTTTTGGACTTGGAACAAGTCCTTTTCCTAAGAACTCTATGTGTTACCCCTTCTGATCTTGGTCTCCTCGAAGAATTCGATCTCCCATGCACTCCTTGTGTTTCTTGGATTTCTTCAAACTCAGATTCGAAGGATTTATTTAAAAGAAATTATTTTCGCCCTATTGGCGTTCTCCTGGCTCGATGCACACCTTGCAAAACTTTTCCTCATAGAGTTTTCAATAACTTTTTTTCTCTCCAAACTCAACACAAAGTTATTCCTTCTGTGCACACTGTGCACTTCTATTGATGAAGGTTTCAGTGCTATCTCTCCCGAGCTTCCATAAGGTTAATTCACCTTTGTCAACGCACCCTTTGTGGACTGTGTACAGAATTTCACTCCTGAAACTCAAATGAGAGAAACAATTGAAACTCATTCAAAACTTCATAAATCCATGCATTCAAACATGAAAATGCATAAAACATATAAAGCATACAAATACATAAACATACGTTATGCAGGAAATATTGTTTTTCTATTATCTTTGTGTATCTATACAAATGTTTACAAAAACTGGACTGTAATAGAGTCCCACTTCTCTCAATCTCTCCTAATAACTTCTAAGACCTCCTAAGGCCTCTCTACCCAGACCTCTCTAAAAATATCTCTCTCTCTCTGCCTCTCTTTGCCAATTAAAAAAGAGGGCTCCACGAGATTAATCATCTTCACCGCCTTAGTGCCATTACTATCTCATCTACGACACCATACTCCTATGACTTCATTACATAAATGAAATGTCTAGTCTAAATCGAACCAATAATTTATTTACAATCAACCATTTAAGGCGATCTATCCACTACCTATGCAAAGGCATGGCTTGGTTCTTACAACCTTACAACACAAATCCCCATGGGATAAGATTTCAAATTTAAAAATGAGAGGTTCAATGCCTCTCCCTTTCTCCATTGCGCGTCTATGCGTTGGATTGCTGGCGTGAAGGGATACTTCTGCATCAGTTCGTTGTGGAACTTTGTTCAAGTTGTTGGGAATCACTTATACTAATGATTGTAATAGTTCTGTTGTCCCTGAGAAGAGAAATAAAAAAGACAATACCAATATTGTCCCTGGAAAGAAGACCATGTTGTGGCATCAAAGAATGGGGCATATTGGAGAAAAGGTCCTTCAAACACTACATGGTAAAGGTATGGTTGAAGGTATGTCTAATTGAATTTTGGATTTTGATTTCTCTGAAAGTTGCATATATGGTAAAGCAAATCGAGTAAGATTCCCATCTGGTGCTACAAGAGCAAAGGGTATCTTAGAGTTGATACACATTGATGTGTTTGGACCTGTGCATGTTCCATCACTAGGAAAATCTATGTATTATGTTTCATTCATAGATGATTTCTCAAGGAACACATGGATTTATTTTCTTAGAAATAAATATGAGGTATTTGATCAATTTAAAGAGTTTAAGGCTCTGGTAAAAAATCAGACATAGAAGAAAATAAAGGTATTGAGGATAGATAATGATGGAGAATTATACGGAAATAAATTCGAAGAATTCTGTAAGAAGTGTGGTATAGCAAGGAAGAAGACTACTCCATACACATCTCAACAAAATGGAGTTGCAGAAAGGATGAACAAGACAATTATGGAAAAATCAAGGAGCATGATTAGTGGTGCCGAATTAGGACATGAATTCTAGGTAGAGGTAGTGGGTACAACATGTTACCTGGTCAATTGACCACCCTCATCAACGTTGGATGTTAAAACTCCACACGAGGTATGGATTGGTAAGAAATCTTATCTTGAACATCTCATAGTGTTTGTTTGTGATGCTTATTTACATGTTCCAAAGGAAAATAGGAGTAATTTAGACACTAAAGATGAAAAGTGTATATGTGTTGGTTATAAAGATGGTGGGAAAGGTTGTTAGATTTGGAACCTAGAAACTAAGAAGACTGTTTACAGTTGGGATGTTGTTTTTAGAGAGGTGAAAGATGTTCCCAAACAAGAATTCCTACCAAGGCAAGAAGAACATGAGAAAATAGAGTTTGAGTTGGATGATGCAAAATATGAATCAACTGAAGAAGATGAAGCAAAATAAGAAGAGCATCATACCCCAGTATTGAGAATATCAATTTGGGAAATAAGGAAACCAGAAAGGTATAGTCCACCTAATTTTCGTTCTAATTTTTCTTTATCTATTACTGATGATGATCCCAAAACTGTCAGGGAAGCAATGAATTCAAAATATAATAAACTCTAGAAGAAGGCCATGGTTGAAGAAATGGATGCCTTGGATAAGAAAGAGGCATGTGATGTAGTAGAGTTGCTAGCTGGAAGAAAATATGTTGGTAGAAAATGGTCATTTAAGAATAAGTTTAATGCAGAAGGAAAAGTGGAGAAATAAAAAGCTTTGATTAGTAGTAAAAGGTTATTCCCATGTAGAGGGAATTGACTTTGGTGAGATTTTTTCTCATGTTGCCAAGTTAACTTCTATTAGATTTATTTTATCCATTGTTGTTGCTTTTGATATTGAAGTGGAACAGATGGATGTGAAGACAGCATTCCTACATGGGGATCTAGAAGAAGAAATCTACATGAAACAACCACAAGTCTTTGTAGTGAAGGGAAATAAAGAGTTGATCTGTAAGCTAAAGAAGTCACTATATGGTCTGAAGAAATCACCTAGGATGTGGTACCAAAACTTTGACACATACATCCTTGGATTGGGATTTGTGATAAGTAGGGTTGATTATTGTGTATATTCCAAGCAAGTTGGTAATCACTTCATTTATGTAGTGTTGTATGTTGATGACATGTTGTTGGTACGAAATAACATGGATGTTATCGAGGTGAAATCATAGCTATCCTCCAAATTTGACATGAAGGATCTCGGTGCTGCTAACTTCATTCTGGGAATGGAAACTAAAAGAGATCATGCAAACATGAAACTCTGGTTGAATCAGATAAAATATGTTAAGATGATATTCCATAGGTTTAATATGCATGGAAGTAAACAAGTCAAGGTTCCTATTACTATAGGTGTAAAGTTAATTGCAGATTAGTGTCCCACGACACAAGAAGAAGAAGAGGAAATGTCCCATGTTCCATATGCCAATGCAGTTGGTAGTTTGATGTATGAAATGGTATGTACTAGACTAGACATTTCATATGAAATGGGAATTTTAAGCAGGTATATGTCAAAATCAAGGAAGGAGCATTGGAAATTAGTAAAGAGGGTCTTCAGGTATTTGTGTGGCACTACGAGTTATGGATTTTTCTACCAAGGAAGACCAGGATTTGACAAAGTGTTGGACATACATGGATTTGTTGATGCAGACTAGGATAGATATCTGGATCAAAAAATATATACAAGTGGGTACGTATTTAACCTATTTGGAGGAGAAATCAATTGGATGAGAAAAATACATGCTGTAGTGGCACTCTCAACTACAAAAGTTGAATACATGGCAACCACTCATGCAAGCAAGGAAGCAGTATGGTTACAATGATTGTGTTCAGGTATTGGGTCGGTAAAACAAGCAGTGAGATTAGAATGTTGCATTTAGAGTGAATTATTCCTGGAAAATAACCCTGCTTATCATTCAAAGACAAAGCATATTGATGTTCAATATCACTTTGTGAGATACATGGTTGAAGAAAAGAAGGCGTTGCTGGAAAAAGTTGACACTTTGAAGAATGTTGTAGATTCAATGAAAAATTTTGTGAGCACATAGAAGTTCTCCTGGTGTAGAGTAACAATGGGCATTTCTTCCCTAGATTTTTGACTAGGTAATCCTGTGAACCCTTGTATGCAAACAAAACAACAAGTGGGAGAATGTAGAGTATGTGTTATATTCTTTGCATGTGTGTGTGTGGTTGCATCAGATTTGATAAATGCGTTTGACAATCACCCTTTATGTTGTGTGCACCAGGAACTTTCCTGGGGGGTCCCAGGGGGGCGGGATTGCCCCCCCTGGTTACGTGCAACATTTGGCTCAACGTTCGGGGGAAGTGCCTCGAAAAGTTTTTTGAGCGATTTTTTCTATTTTTAGCGGTTTTCTAAATTAATACTAGATTAATGGATTAGGGTTTTGGTAGCTACAAAATACCTAAAATATTGTATATATTGTATTCTGAATTGTGATATTAATACAATGAAGAGTTGAAAGGTGCAACACCAAGGAAGGATGTTTTTTTCTCGGTTAAGGGTTTCCAACGTAAATCTCTGT
>SNQJ01S0047060.1:0-15747 GCA_010110895.2 Picea sitchensis | reverse complement strand
AAAGTGGGGGAGGAGGTATAACTCCCCCTCCACCAATGATTGGGATGGGAGTATGAGGACTCCCAGTAGAAGTAACATTACTTTCTTCCATATTCAGTCACCTAATGAGACGACGATCAAGAGAAGTAACATCAGGAGGGACTACCTGAACAAGGATTGGCGCTCAAAGATAAATGATCGAGGGTTTGCGGGCCTGAAGCCTTCATCTTTGAGTTTGGAAACACTAGTATCCTCCAGTGAAATAATGTCTTCTCTAGGAACAGGATCGAGCACAATTTCTTGTGGCCTGGTAGCTTCAAAAGAACCTTCTTTATCTAACCTTCACTTTAGTAGTGGCGACGGTGGCTCCAAAGTTACCGGCGGAAGGCCTTGGAGCCTACACAAATGACATAGTTGTTAATATTCCACTTTGTAAAATGATCAAACGACACTCTAAGGTAAATTTAGGCAGAAGCACAGATCATGCACTACAAAGTATCTAAAGTTAAATCAAGCAATCAATAGAATGATAGGAAGAACAATTATGCCAACTAACACTAGAGAAACTTACCTATGCAAGTGTAGCTCGAACATGGTAACACCCTTTGGGTATACTCTATAAATCATGATCTAATGTCTGTCCTAGGTATTGTGGTATACCTCCGTAGTCACCTATGTGAGTCCCTACAAAAGGAAACTAGGTTTCCAACTCACAATTAGTTACCATGTGGGTACAAACGACAATCAGGATAATCATATGAGCAGGATAGTTATGTCTGAAGCCTTTCAAGGGTACCGAAGGAAAATGGTCCAGAAGACAACTGAGGATCCCGAATGGATTTGAGGTCCACAAAACTCCATAGTCAAATTTGATTAGAAAAATCCCAAGAATGACTCTCAAATACGATCCCCACTATGCTTGGTCTGGCTTTGGAGGGGTTATCTCCTCTACATTTTCTCACGTGACCTTGTGTTTAGCCCCTATGTTAGAGGGGGGTCATGGATAAATTTTACGACACTGGACTTCTACACTCCATATATCATACTCTTAATTTTAATTAACTGGCTTTGAAGAGTTTCCTCTCCACACCTAATTCAAGGCCCTACAACCTAGTTTAATTGGTGTACCATATAAATGAAAAAGTCTAAATGATTTTAACATTAAGCATTGATTTCAGTGGCTTGATTACTCAGGGGTATGGTAGTGAAACACGTGGTGTTATTTGAGAGATGAAAGAGAAGAGTTAAATGATATTTTAGAACATTGTTATTTAAAAGTAAATGAAATCAAACTATGTCCTACAAGTGAAGATTTGGCTCTTTTAACTTTCAAGGTGCAAACTTTTCAAAATGAAAACCAAGATCCCACTATGCAATCTATCCTAGAATGCTTTTTCATTCCAAATGAAATGAAACCACTTAAAATTTCAAGGAATAATATAAGAAGGAACTTTGGGTTGAGAACTCTTTTCTTTTATAAAAAATAACCTAAGCTAATATAACCAAACAAACATGCAAAGTAACTTGCAAATGCAGTTAAGAAACCACAAACAATTGTTTTTTATCTTTTTATATGCTCATGAAATGAAAATAACAAAAAACTATATTTTTTCTTTTCAAAGCATAAAAAGAGAGAAGGATGACCAACCAGAGACTGACTCAGGTCCTAAACCATTGCCATAGAGCAAGGATTCACCAGAGTCCAAAGGAGAACCTAAAGCTTAACAATACACCTTCAACCTTGACAAAAAACAAAGATAGACAAATAAAACTAACCAAAAAATATTTCTTTACAACTTCATAGACAATGTGAGACTTAAAAGTCTCTCAAAAATAGTTAACAAGGGTCTTTGGTACTCAAGAGGATCTGAGAGACCAAAATTTTCCTAGAGGAAAAACAATTGTTTTTGAAAAAATCCTCATAAGAATAGGTACGCGTTTTGTACACAGATAGACTGCGGATGTACATGTGATGGGATAACTTAGGGCACATATGTACGCATGTTGGGTATATAACATGGCACATATATTGCTGAACCAACTCAAAAAATAGATAAATTTGAGAGTGATCATCTAGATCAGGAAAAATGGAAACACCTAGAAGGTGACCAAAGACTCTTATTGTTATGAGGAAAATCACTCTATGGCATGGGGTAAACCACAACAGATGAAATGAATGCATAAATAAACTCTATTCCCAAGCATGCTATATAAATGAAAATTCTAACAAGACAAGATAAAGAGCCTACCTCGTCCAGACGTTCGATGAACACCACCATTGAGCATGTAACTCAAATATTTATACCTGCAAATTGTCCTCAACAACCAAGATACACAAGCATATGGTGATAATATATAATGTTAGCATACAAAATAACATAATCCTTTAACATACATGAAAAATACTCCCATGGAATAATAATTCAAATATTTGCAAGATATCAATTGGACGGGAAAAGAGTATTTCTATTAAAATAATCAACAGAAGTATACAAGTGACAAACTTTTTTGTTGAAACATCTCAAAACCGAGAAACTAAGTCCCTTCCAATTGGGCCTCCACCACTTCAATCATCCACCAAATGCAAGCTCGTATATGGGAGACAATGAGGTTCTCCATCAAAGAGGGAAGAGATTGGGGGCTAAACAATGTGTTCAGACTTCAAAGGACAAAGGGATGCAGACTCAATGTGAAGAGAAAATTCATCCAGAGTATCTTTGCTCTCAAAAGTTGAATTATCCCTTCTTCCACGGCTTGGATATGACTCAATTTATAATCTTCAAATGGAACTGAAGGGATGAGTCAGAACGTTTCCAATATATGGAAGTTTAAGGATCATGAATCTTGTGACGTGACATGGAAACCCTACACAATTTTTAATTTTGAGCACCAAACCCAATGTACGTGGACTTTAGTGGTGCAACCTACATATATGCATGTTGTCTAACTGGTAGGGTGCGTATATGTGGAAAAATATGATTCTTTGGCTCTGGGAAGTACAAAAGGGGACTTCAAGTCTACATAGGGAAATGGAAAGGCCATATAAGAAAGTTGCATGGGGTGAGGAAAAACTTGCTATAACAGATGCCCCCTAATGTGTGATGTCAGAGGAGTATCTGCATTGGCTGAAATACATTATAATTCCCAGAAGTGGAGTAATGGAGACTCAGCTGGAAGAACTAGTTTCTCATGAGAATATTACAATCCATGATGACTTTGTACACATGGCTTCCAATTTGAATTACACTGCAGATCCATGTGGAAATATACCAAATAGGTGTTCTTGGCCATGAATAGGAAATACAAAGTAGACACATGCCATAGGCTGTCATAGTCACGAACAAGACTCAGTGGAAATCAATCTCAAAATCAATATGAAGATATATGTATACAATGGAGTACAATTTGATCTCCCATGATTACTGAAGTCATATAGGTACTGGTCCAATGGACTATGGAAACAACTCAGGAAATTTGCTACTATAAATTGATGTCTTCATGTCTTCTACACGATCCACCAAAGGTGGAACTCTACATCATGTGAATAGAGGAGTTGAGGACGAACACAATGAGACTTCATTTGATTATCGATAATTAAGGTATACCATTAATAAATGTGAGACATCCTACCAATAATTAAACTAGGTATCAAGTCATCGAGTACATTCTTACAAGTGTGAATAAAGGTTTTGAGGTCAAACACTTGAATAATCCATCGATCAAAAGAGATTGATGTATTCTCAACTGTCAATGGCGAGAAAACCTGCCACTGATGACTGCAAGCCTCTAGGTACTCATATGAATCTAGGCCTCGTTTCCAGAATAGATGAGATGAAGTCAATGGAAGGAGACCTGCTGAAAGGAGAGTACAAAGAAATAGCTTGATTATTTGGAGGAACTCAGACAAAGAGGATGTTCATGAACCAACGACCTGTTGTATCTTTCGCATGCACCAGATGCAAGTAGTGCACGAAAAAAGACCCTTTGAATAGAAACCAATAAGAAAAACTACCGACAAAGGTGAGGAAACCACCAATAAGTCTAATGGAATCCAAGGCACTACAAAAATCCCAATGTGTGAATATATTTCTTTTCTTCGAACACAAAGGAAACCCCCCAGTCAGCGACCAATAAGGATATTTCGACTGTTGAGTTTAGGGTTACCTACCCATAATGAAAGTAGGACCAGGGTGCACGGTAGAACTACAATTTCATGTAACTCTAAGACACATTGAGGGTATGGTCGACATGTAAAGTTAAGAGTTCCAAGGAATGGCTGACACGGGATTATAGACTTCCTTTGAACAAGAGCATGAGACATATGGAGGAATCTGACATCATAAACTTGATGATGAAACTTTGTGATGCAGGAGACATCAATCAAAATATCCATAGGGACTGGAAGAATAACTAGTCAGAGGAGTAAAATATAAGTAACGAGCTCATATTCCTAAGGTCATGATAAACCCAAACTTTGGATGACAAGTGAAACCAAAAGTTTATAGGTGACACAACTATTGTCAACATAAGATAATATTATTTTCCCGCTCGTCTTTGTGTTTTTTTTTCATAGGAAAATGAATGTTATGATATAGAGGAGGAAACAAGTGTCTTGAGTAAGCAACTAGATCCAAACAGTGGAACATACCTATGCTTAATACAAGGAAGTGCGTGTGGGGAATGGAAACTCAGGGGAATGTTTCCTCTTAGGGTACAGGGTGTCAAGCTGCAAAGGATATAAACAAGGCTCTGCTTGGCTAGTGATGCACATTTCCGAGGTAATAGAATTATAATGAGATAGCAGGAACCAACAATAGGCTCAATACTACAAGCAAGAGGATGAGATGCAATTAAAACTTAACTCCAAAGAATGTACCTTTTCGTAAATATAGTCCTCTAGGCCCGAAAAAGTATAAAACGATACCCAAGAGAACTCTTCTAGCCAATGTTGACTAGAGAATTCATTTTTTTAAATTATTATACTTGGCCCGAAAAATGGTTAAACTTAAACCAAATAGACATCGTTTCAAATTTAACGAGTGTGAAAGAGACAAGTTCACTCGACAATCTTTTCTCTTTTGAGAGAGTCGGAAAAGAGCTTAAACAAGACTCGGTGGGAGTCCCATAGGTGAAGGTCAGAATGCTTATGGGTAAGAATATGATGTTCGAACACAAAGTCATATCAGAACTATAAGGGACTCCTGATCCTATGGAATAATCCCCAGTATGGTCACCAATTCTGTTATGAGGAAAATCACTCTATGGCATAGGGTAAACCACAACAGATGGAATGACAACAGAAATCAACTCTAGTCCTAAGTATGTTATATAAATGAAAATGATAACAAGATAAGATAAAGAGCCTACCTCATATGGACGTTCAATGAATACTGCCATTGAGCACACAACTCAAAGCTTTATACCTGCAACTTGTCCTCAACAACCATGATACACAAGCATATGGTTATAATATACAATGTTAGCATATAAAATAACATAATAAGTTAACATACATGAAAAATATGCCCATGGAATAATAACTCAAATATTTTCAAGATATCATTTGGATAGGAAAATAGTGTTTCTATTAAAATAATCAACATAAGTATACAAGTGACAAAATTTTATGTTGGCATGTCTCAGAACCGAGAAACTAAGTCCCTTCCAGCTGGGCCTCCACCACTTCAATCCTCCACCAAAGAAAATATCATATATAGGAGAAACTGAGGTTCTCCATCAAAGATGGAAGAGCTTTGGGGCTGAACAATGTGTTCATACTTCAAAGGACAAAGGGATGCAGACTCAATGTGAAGTGAAAATTTCTCTAGAGTATCTTTTCTCTCAAAATTTTAATTCTCCCTTCTTCCACGTCTTGGATATGGCTCAATTTATAGCCTTCAAATGGAATTGAAGGGTCGTGTTGGAATGCTTCCAGTATATGGAAGGTCAAGGATCATGGATCTCGTGACGTGACATGGAAACCTGACACAATTTTAATTTTGAGCACCAAACCCGATGTATGTGGGTTGTATTGGTGCAACCTGCATATACGCATGATGTCTAACTAGTAGGGTGCGTATATGTGGAAAAAAAATATTTTTTGTCTCTGGGAAGTACAAAAGGGGACTTCAAGTCTACATAGGGAATTTGAAAGGCAATCTAAGAAAGTTAATTTGGGTGAGGAAAACTTGCTATAACACTTACATACTCAAAAATCATAGAAAATAACAGGAAATCAAACCAAAAAAATATCCTAACAAGACCCTTGAGAGACCCCCCAGTGGAGTCGCCAATTCTGCTATGGGTAAAAATCCCCCTAATTCGGGTCTAGCGATTAGTCATAGCCTTAACACCTTAAAATATAGAAACTCTTCAACTTTAACCAAATCCAACAAGACCTAATGATAATTAAGTGAAGGGAGAGAAGATCAAAATGTGTACCTTAAGTCCTTTCATCTATCATATATCCCTTCTTGTTGTTTTTCTTTTGAAAATTACATGCCTCCTCCCAAAGCTGGCCTGAAACAACTTCATAGAACAAACTATGAAAACATATGCATAACTACCAAGATCATCTAAAGGGTTAGATATTCATGAAACCCATCCACAAACACAAAGATAAAGACATAAATATATGGGACAAGAAGTTTCTCTTTTATTGATAACAAGATTGGAAGTTACAACCTGAATCTCATCGATGTTGCTCCACGAACCTCACCTGGGTTCCTCTACTTTGACTCCAAGTGCACTATTCCCAATATTCTATCCTCACAACCAAGATGCCAATATAGGGTAAAAGGATGGATTTTATAAAGGAGTATGACTGGAAGGGAATTTTGAGGATGAAACCCAGAGTAGGATGCAAAAGGATTGGAATGCAAGGGATAAAATTTAGCAGAGTTTATTGTTCTCTTCTTTCGTATATCCAAATGACCCCCTTAAGGCCCCTTTTATATGGAGAAAACATGGTTAATTAGTTGTCAGAAGGGCTATAGGAGGTAAGATGGTTGTGCAACCTGACATAGCCCGTAAACTCCACTTGAAAGCACAATTTTTTTAATTTTTGAAACTTTTTAAAGTATACACGGGATATCAGGAATGCAACTAACATATGTATGCACGCTGCATATGTAGCAGGGCACATACACCATGCAAAAAGTTGTTTTTTAAGAGGAACCTCAGCAAAATTGGTTGTTGGATGTGTAAGTAAGCAAGCCAAAGTAAAAAATGCATGATAGTGTCATTTTGAGCTATACCACATACCAACCATCCTTTCAGACACGACGATATAAAGAAAAAAGTCTCTACTATTGTCCGGGGGCTTCAGCAGAGGCGTCGATACCAAGGCTTTCTTAAGATAATCAAAGTATTACTATACTCGTTCATCCCATATAAACGAAGTGTCCTTCTTCAAAAGATGCATGAAACCTTTAGTTATATTGGCATAGTTCATTATGAAACAATGTAGGAAGTTAGCCTTCCCCTATAAACCCTGAAGTTGTTGCATGTTGCGCGGGGGAGGAAACCAAAGTATTGCCTCAACCTTCATTGGATCCACCATGATCCCATGCTCAGATACTATGAATCCTAAAATATGACTAGACCTAGCGCAAAAGATGCACTTGTGAGGGTTCAAATGAATGTGATAATAATGACATCTCTCAAATACTAGTTGAAGATGATTTGAGTGATCTACCCTCTTAAGAGAGTGATAAATGAGATCATATAGGTAAGCTTCGATGATATTCTTAAGATAGTGAAATGCAAAGGTTATGGCACGTTGGAAGTTCGCTCCAGTGTATTTAAGACCGAAAGGTATTTTTCGGTATGCAAAGGTACCCCAAGGAAAAACAAACATCGTCTTGTGTTGATCCTTGGGTTTGATCTGAATTTGATTATAATCCAAAAATCCATCCATAAAGGAAAAGACTTCGATTCCCGCACACTCATTAATAATTTGGTCAATAAAAGGAGTGGGGAATTTATATTTAGAACAGGACTTGTTCAGTTCCCTAAAATCCATACATACACAGATGGTTATTTTCTTTTTATCTATGGGAGTGGGGTTGGACACTCATTTGGTCAAGGGAACTGGGTAGATGAAACTAACGTTGAGAAGCTTCTCTAATTTTTCCTTAATAGTGGGGGCCATCCTAGGATTTACAACTCTAATACATTGCCTAACAGGTTTATCATTCAAATAGGTTTTAATTTCATCCTCGACAATGTTGGGGTCAATCCCTAATAGCTCTTCATATGGCCAAGCAAATACATCTCATAATTCTTTGAAGAGATCAATGTAGATCTAAATTTCCTCAGGAGAACAATATGCACTGAAATATACATTCTCTATTTTACCAGGAGTTCGAGAGATGTCAATCGTGACAGTAGGATAAATATTCATTATGTTTCCTTCAACATAAATACCATGCATATCTAACGGAAATACGTTGTGACCAACTCACTCATGGTAGATCTAAATTCATCCTTCTCAATCCTAACAAGCTCCAGGAGAAAATAGGGTCGATGATGCATATCATCCCAAGGAATATCACTACCAGACATGGCCTCTAACATGGCTTCATCCAAAGGTAAATTATTTTCAAGGAAATCATGTGAACAAGATGATTGAACGACCCATATGGGCTCTAAAACGAGATCCACCTCATCTGTTTGTGAGGAAGAAGGATATGGGTCAGTAGTAGCTTCTATAATATCATGATACACAACTTATGTTTTTGACAATGGCATTTCCATCCTAATGTGCGAATGACCTTCATATGACATAGTCAGAGAAGGTAGGGTCCAAGGGTCATTGAAATATGAAGTAAGGAAAGGAACATACCTCATTGATGACAAAGACTCACTGGAAATGGAATTAATATGTTGAAATGGTGTCGTGAAATCAAAAGTACCCATCAAGGAGGAATACACCCCGACACCAAAATTCTCATTTTCCTGCTAAGAATTATCAATAATAGGGACTAGAGGTCCCACCGATGCATTAGGACCAATATGCACAAAGGAAATTTTATCAATAGTCACTATCTTCCCTTCGTGAGGAAATCATAAAGTGCAGAAAACTGATGACACAAGGACTGTCACGACATAAGTCCAATTATGCCCTAGTAGTAGATTGTAGTTGAGAGGCACATCAACTACCTCAAGCTCGACCTCCATAGTCTTTCCACCTAACTAGAATGGGAAACAAGGAAGGATCCCATGGGGTCTAAAATAATTCCCATCAAATGCAGTCAACATGGTCATGGATTGAGACATGGGAGAAGATCCAATAGCTTTCCAGCAAGCTAGGGACATCATAGATGTCAAAGCGCCTTCATCAATTACAATATCTTTGATGGTAATTTTCATGTACTCCACATGGATTTGAAAGGCCATGTGGTAAGGTAAGTGAGGATTAACATCCATGACATAAACATTTATAACCTTTGAGCCACATGGGTCTAGAGCTCCTAATGTAGATAACAAGGTGTTCCTCTAAGAAGGATACGTTTGGAGCACCTCAAAATCCAACATCATGCATGGGGTTTGGCCCAAATCTTCAACAATTGAATATTTTTAGGAAAATCTAGCATTAGCATTGTGGGTAGAGAGCTTTAGTATTTCTTTTGGAATATGAGGTGGAGGTTCTGGCTTATCGATCTACAAGGGTGTTTCCCCAAGTAGCTCAATGTACCACTTCACAACGCTCCCCATGAGGGTGCATTGAAATAGCCTCAAATGAATATAATCGTCATTAAGGGAGTTAGATGAGCACCAAAGGTGAAAAGTAGTCACATGATCACCTAGGCCTTCACCAGTATTCCCTTCGAACTTTGGAATGTATGAAGGAATCTTGGTGGGGACAAGAGGCCATGACAGATCGTGATGCATAGGGTCATTCATTAACTTTTACAGTTCTGGAAGATTTAGTGTGACCAGAAAAGGGATTTTGGGTTACAACGTCTGATCCCATGCTCCCAGGAAATATTTGGTTTGAGAGATTGCATACAATCTAGGGTTCTAGTATATATTGTGTCCCTGTTTCATAGATTATTATCCTCCTCCCAACTGATTCATGAAAGTTTTTAAGGGCACCATACCCGTGGAAGTGGCATGATAAGGAGTATATATGTTTCCCCTAGATGAAGGAACTCTGTGTTGGGGGTTTCCCATAACGTAAAATTGACTCCCTCCAAATGAAACACTAGAGGACAAAGGGGGGTTCATAAGAATCAATGTGGAGGAAGAGGGAATGATAGACATAATATAGTAAGTAAAATAACTGCCCATTTGAGCACTCCATCCTGGAACACTAAATCTAGGATTAGGCCTAGAGGAAGGAGGATTCCAACGTCCAACCGTAGGAGTTTATTGGGGAATATGACATCCACCAAACCAAAAAGGAGCATAAGGAGGCTTCATGCCCCCAAACCCAAAACTAGGTTTCATATTAGCCATCTAAATAGAGGATGAGAAGTGCGACGTCATGTCAGGCATACCAAAAGAAAAAATATTAGAGGCCAAAGGTATTGACTAAGAATCATGATTTGGCATACCGTATGGAAATACAAAAGGATTTGTCCCCATGGGCCAAGAAGATCTCATGGGTTGGTTAGCACTAGATGAGGGAGCCTCCAACATCCACATCATTGAGGATAAGGGATTCAAGGGGACCCCACTAATAAAAGAGGATAGGGGAGTCAAATGGCTTGTCGATACGTTCATATATGAATCAATACTCATGGTAGGATGATCACGAGCATGGGAGGTGGAGATATATGCACCACTCTTATTAAATCTATGTCTTTTAAAAAGCGGCTTTGGTCAAGGATCAATATGCGGTGGTAACTTAAAAAAATGAAGAGACCGACGAGGAGGATGGTCTTGCTCCACGATGATTCAGAACTCGAGATATAATAAAAAATACTAAGACCAACTAATAATAAGAGAGCACACTCCTAAATAAAGAAAAAGGCTAATGCACACAAACATGATATAATGGCTGAAAGGGACCTCCCGAACTAAAGTAGGTATGCCTCTCCCAAGAGGGGCCTGAGACTCTGCAATGATAGAGTGTGGGTTTCATAATCAATTATAAGGACCCTCGTAAGCTTCAAAACACAGTCGTTCAAACCCCTCCAGAGAGGAAATCCTCCATAAAGTCTGTGTGTTTTCTNTCATGATTTGGCATACCGTATGGAAATACAAAAGGATTTGTCCCCATGGGCCAAGAAGATCTCATGGGTTGGTTAGCACTAGATGAGGGAGCCTCCAACATCCACATCATTGAGGATAAGGGATTCAAGGGGACCCCACTAATAAAAGAGGATAGGGGAGTCAAATGGCTTGTCGATACGTTCATATATGAATCAATACTCATGGTAGGATGATCACGAGCATGGGAGGTGGAGATATATGCACCACTCTTATTAAATCTATGTCTTTTAAAAAGCGGCTTTGGTCAAGGATCAATATGCGGTGGTAACTTAAAAAAATGAAGAGACCGACGAGGAGGATGGTCTTGCTCCACGATGATTCAGAACTCGAGATATAATAAAAAATACTAAGACCAACTAATAATAAGAGAGCACACTCCTAAATAAAGAAAAAGGCTAATGCACACAAACATGATATAATGGCTGAAAGGGACCTCCCGAACTAAAGTAGGTATGCCTCTCCCAAGAGGGGCCTGAGACTCTGCAATGATAGAGTGTGGGTTTCATAATCAATTATAAGGACCCTCGTAAGCTTCAAAACACAGTCGTTCAAACCCCTCCAGAGAGGAAATCCTCCATAAAGTCTGTGTGTTTTCTGACCCTTATTTGATTCAGGGTACCTACAGAATAACCCCTACAAGTAACCTATGTGGCTACCTATGTCAAGAAACTAAAGTCACCACAATATAACCAATTCTCGAGCAAGAAGTCACAAGTCTATTCCATCATATGGGTAGGGTAACAAAGACCGAAGTATTGAAAGTATCGCCTCTCACAGAGGTAAAGACACTAGCAAGACCCCCAAATATGAATAGAGCCCCAAACATATCTCTGATGCTAGGAAGGTATTAGAGGGATATCTCTGCAACCAAATTCATGTGACCTCGTTCTTAACTCCAATGTGAGTGGAGCCTCCTGAGGACATCAATTATACAATGGGTTTCACCACTCCCTGGTCAGACACATACGTTCAGTTTTATAGCCTCGGATAATTTTACTCACAAAATCCTATTCCAAGGCCCTAGGTCATTTAATTGTTTGTGTACCCTGAAAAATAAAATCGTTTCTAATCCATTTTAATTATTCAACGTTAATTTTAATGGCTTCTACTTACTAAATAGGCGTGATTGTGAAACTGATGGTATTACGACTTAGCATATATAAAAAGAAGCAAATATAAAAACATTGCTAAGCACTAGTATTGAATTTCAAAGAGATGGTATGATTCTAAATGTTATTTCCATAATGTAATCTCTACAAGTTCAATGAAGTGCAATATTTATGAATATGTCAAAATCAATGCGAAGTAACCAAAAGTGAAAATGTCGTAAGTAAATCAAGTAAGCAAATATTTTTGTATTTTCAATATAATGAAAATAAAAAGCTAGGATTGAATAACAACCTCATAGGAAGGCCCTACTGCAAGCAAAAAGATACAAGCCAAGCAGGATATCAAGAATCAACTACCCAGATCAGTAGGCAAGGACAATAAATGAGACAGATGACAAGAAATGATTTCTCCCAAAAATTCAACAATAAAAGGCTTCCTATCACTCTGTAGGCACTTAATAGTCAAAATAGGGACCCAAGAAGACTCAACAACCAGTAAAACTCACCTAGCAAACACCAAACTCAAACAAAAACAATTAAGAGATGATGTCTGCGACTTTTTAGGGAAAATACACGTATACACACTCCCTAAAGACAAACATATCGTGTATGTACACAATTTTCAAGGGAAAACCCGTGTATGCCAAACAAAAAAATACTAGGGAAATGGTTAAGCCAAGAAACTCAGATGCAAGGAAAAATATAGGCTATCAAGCAACATGCGACACATAAACTCAGGAAAACATAGATCAAATCAAGGAGAAAAACACCCAATACTCCAAAAAAGGAGATATCCCCAGTGGAGTCGCCAATTTTGTTATGAGGAAAATCTCTCTATGTCTAGGGGAAAACCACAATAGACGGAACGACACCCAGAATCAAATCTAATCTCAAATATGCTATATAAAGGAAATTCTAACAAGAAAAGGTTAGGATCCTACCTCGTCCGAACGTTCGAAGAAGACCGCCATTGAGCACGTGACCCAAAGCTTTATACCTGCAACTTGTCCTCAACAACCGAGATACGCAAGCATGTGGTGATGATATATAATGTTAGCATATAAATTAGCATAATCCATTAACATAAATGAAAAATATGCCCATGAAAATTAATTCAAATATTGGCAAGATATCGATTGGATGATTATTAATGTAATCAACATAAGTACATAGGTGACAAACTTCTGTAACAACACATATCAGAATTGAGAAACTAAGTCCCTCCAATTGGTCCTCCACCACTTCAATCCTCCGCAAAGGCAAGCTCACATGTAGGAGTCAATGAGGTTCTCCATCACAAGGTAGGAAGAGCTTGGGGGTCGAACACAAGAAGTTCAGACTTTCAAGGACAAAGGGATGCAGAGTCAATATGAAGTGAAATTTCTCCAAAGTGTCTTTGCTCTCAATGTTGAATTGTCGATTGTACAAGTCTTGGACATGGCTCAATTTATAGCCTCCAAATGGAATTGAAGGGTCAAATCAGAGTGTTTCCAGTATATGGAAGGTCAAGGATTCTGGATCACGTGACATGGAATGGAAACCCAACATATTTTTTAATTTTTGAGCACCAAATCCAATGTACATGGGTTCTAGTGGAGCAATCTACGTATACACGAGTTGTCTAACCAGTAGGTCACGTATGTGTACAAAAATATGTATTTTTATATCTAGAGTGAACAAAAAAAGGGACTTCAAGTCTGCAGAGGGAAATGGAAGGCCATCCAAGCAAGATGCATGGAGTGAGGAAAAAATTGCTATAACATCGCAGCTTGGTGCTTACTGGATAGAAATCAACACTAGCAAGGGGAGGTCGCTAAGGGAATTTTAAGAAGAGAAGGGAATCCCTTGTGCAGACGAAATATAGTTGATAAACCACCTGATAAACCTATGGATACCCAAGCTCAGTGGGAGGTGAAACTTCTACTGTATCATAGGATGAAGGAGAGTAACCTTCCTAGATCATAATAATCTCAGAGCCTTGTTGAGTCAATTTCCTTTGTGGTGTCATGGCTTGGAACGGGGTAGCGTTTTGTATGAAGTCACTCTGCAGCAAGGCCTAAGGTCAGGAGTAAAGGCATCCTCTCTTAGTCAGTTAGATTGGACTATTTCCTTGATAGATAAGTGCTCACATTCTTTAAATTTGTTTATGAATGATGTATTTATATGTGTATGAATTTTTTTRCATGCATGATCATTTCAGATGTATGAGCCTATAGTTGGATGCCTAAATGTTAGGATCAATATAGAATKAAATCCCCTAGCTAGTAAACTGACGCGAATTCAACYGTTCCATTTCCTAGGTGAAAATATCATGAGTCRTGCATGATTCTCTGTGAKTACTCATGGCCTTCAATGGTGTYGAATAGTCTAAACCCCTRGGAAGAATTGGATTGAGGTAMTGTAGAATTCAAAATTTATCTGAGTCCCCAAGAAGACTGATTGTCTTCCCTTCAAAATACAACGTTAAAATGTGAATGGATTGTAATCGTCGATCTCATATTTTAGGAGATCTCGACCCTTCTTCGGCAGAGTGTATTGTCTGGAAGATCCATGTGTTGAGACCATAACAAGGTCTAACGCCACTAAATCCTCGAGCGTTAACAAGTACCATAGATTTAGACATTAGTATGACATGAGAAATCCTAACCATTGATCCATAACTCCTTGTTAAATGAAAACCCTTACCGTCGATCTCGAAGCCCTATATTTCACTTAGGCAAAAATTGGGGAGATGACGTCACGGTGATGTTTCAATAACATGGTTTTCCACCTTGGAATCCCATGTGTTATGGGGAGTGACAAGTGTTTGTCTTTAGTTGGTCGTTGGAGCATGAGTGGGCCCTCTTGAGCTAGGGAGTCCCCTTTGGCCCTTCTTGGGAATTCATGATCCTTAGATTAGTCAGGGACTACCCCAAGAAGCCTGGACCGTAGGATACCAGCACGTCGTTGGAAGAAGGGAGAGTGCAAACCCAAGAGCAAGCCAAAGCGTCGACGATACCCTCATCGACAATGAAACAAGGATCGTTGATATCCCGATGAGTAGAAGAAACCTCAATCGTCAATCACCTATGATATTTGTCCAAAGGAAAAGAAAAGACAATGACTTCACATGATGATGTGGCGTGCGTGCAATGCAACCAGAGTGTCTAGGATGATAAGTGTCAGCTGGTGGTTGGCTAACAAGAGTTAGAGAGGAGAGAGAGATCAACAAGTATTTATCTTGATGGGCCTCATCTATAAACTATGGGGACCATCTATGTAGGGGTGTTACCTCCCGCACAAGGAGATGTCGTCGACGTGCTCCTAGTGGTCGAGTGTAAGGTAGCTAGAGAGGTAGTGACCAATTTTTAAGAACCTGAATAGATCTACCAATATAATAACCACAAATACTGAATACACAATAGATCCACAAAACAAGATAGAAGAAACCACACTTTAT